>JAXCGZ010017030.1:45000-52500 GCA_037179515.1 Halocaridina rubra
TCAAGGCGCTACCACTACACCACAGAAGGTTAAAAGGAACCCAACCTTATAGCTTATATCTGCTATACTTAGGAATGAACGCATTCTAACTGAATGCCACTATGTTCATATTACAGATTCCCCAACCTCACTCGTTGCTTCATTTTAGCATTTAATTCAAATCCCAATCTCATTCGGGCCATGAAATTATCAAATAAGCACATTACATATGTGAAAACATGAATCATTTTTTACCCCGACGGGGACTCGAACCTAGGACTTATGATTACTAAGTCAAGGCGCTACCACTACACCACAGAAAGTTAAAAGGAACCCAAGCTTATAGCTTATATCTGCTATACTTAGGAATGAACGCATTCTAACTGAATGCCACTATGTTCATATTACAGATTCCCCAACCTCACTCGTGGCTTCATTTTAGCATTTAATTCAAATCCCAATCTCATTCGGGCCATGAAATTATCAAATAAGCACATTACCTATGTGAAAACATGAATCATTTTTTACCCCGACCGGGACTCGAACCTAGGAGTTATGATTACTAAGTCAAGGCGCTACCACTACACCACAGAAGGTTAAAAGGAACCCAACCTTATAGCTTATATCTGCTATACTTAGGAATGAACGCATTCTAACTGAAAGCCACTATGTTCATATTACAGATTCCCCAACCTCACTCGTGGCTTCATTTTAGCATTTAATTCAAATCCCAATCTCATTCGGGCCATGAAATTATCAAATAAGCACATTACATATGTGAAAACATGAATCATTTTTTACCCCGACCGGGACTCGAACCTAGGACTTATGATTACTAAGTCAAGGCTCTACCACTACACCACAGAAAGTTAAAAGGAACCCAAGCTTATAGCTTATATCTGCTATACTTAGGAATGAACGCATTCTAACTGAATGCCACTATGTTCATATTACAGATTCCCAACCACACTCTTGGCTTCATTTTAGCATTTAATTCAAATCCCAATCTCATTCGGGCCATGAAATTATCAAAAAAGCACATTACATATGTGAAAACATGAATCATATTTTACCCCGACCGGGACTCGAACCTAGGACTTATGATTACTAAGTTAAGGCCCTACCACTACACCACAGAAGGTTAAAAGGAACCCAACCTTATAGCTTATAAATGCTATACTTAGGAATGAACGCTTTCTAACTGAATGCCACTATGTTCATATTACAGATTCCCCAACCTCACTCGTGGCTTCATTTTAGCATTTAATTCAAATCCCAATCTCATTCGGGCCATGAAATTATCAAATAAGCACATTACATATGTGAAAACATGAATCATTTTTTACCCCGACCGGGACTCGAACCTAGGACTTATGATTACTAAGTCAAGGCGCTACCACTACACCACAGAAGGTTAAAAGGAACCCAACCTTATAGCTTATATCTGCTATACTAAGGAATGAACGCATTCTAACTGAATGCCACTATGTTCAAATGACAGATTCCCCAGCCTCACTCGTGGTTTCATTTTAGCATTTAATTCAAATCCCAATCTCATTCGGGCCATGAAATTATCAAATAAGCACATTACATATGTGAAAACATGAATCATTTTTTACCCCGACCGGGACTCGAACCTAGGACTTATGATTACTAAGTCAAGGCGCTATTACTACACCACAGAAGGTTAAAAGGAACCCAAGCTTATAGCTTATATCTGCTATACTTAGGAATGAACGCATTCTAACTGAATGCCACTATGTTCATATTACAGATTCCCCAACCTCACTCGTTGCTTCATTTTAGCATTTAATTCAAATCCCAATCTCATTCGGGCCATGAAATTATCAAATAAGCACATTATATATGTGAAAACATGAATCATTTTTACCCCGACCGGGACTCGAACCTAGGACTTATGATTACTAAGTCAAGGAGCTACCACTACACCATAGAAGGTTAAAAGGAACCCAACCTTATAGCTTATATCTGCTATACTTAGGAATGAACGCATTCTAACTGAATGCCACTATGTTCATATTACAGATTCCCCAACCTCACTTGTGGCTTCATTTTCGGATTTAATTCAGTTCCCAATCTCATTCGGGATATACAATTACCAAACAAGCACATTACATATGTGAAAATATGATTCATTATTTACCCCGACCGGGACTCGAACCTAGGACTTATAATCACTAAGTCAAGGCGCTACCAACTACACACCACAGAAGGTTAAAGGGGATCCAACCTTATAGCTAATATCTGCTATACTTAGGAATGAATGCATTCTATCTGAATGCCACTATGTTCATATTACGGATTCCCCAACCTCACTCGTAGTGCCTTGACTTAGTAATCATAAGTCCTAGGTTCGAATCCCGGTTGGGGTAAAAAATGATTCATGTTTTCACATATGTAATGTGCTTATTTGATAATTTCATGGCCCGAATAAGATTGGGATTTGAATTAAATGCTAAAATTAAGCGACGAGTTAGGTTGGGGAATCTGTAATATGAACATAGTGGCATTCAGTAAGAATGCGTTCATTCCTAAGTATAGCAGATATAAGCTATAAGCTTGGGTTCCTTTTAACCTTCTGTGGTGTAGTGGTAGCGCCTTGACTTAGTAATCATAAGTCATAGGTTCGAGTCCCGGTCGGGGTAAAAAATGATTCATGTTTTCACATAAGTAATGTGCTTATTTGATAATTTCATGGCCCGAATGAGACTGGGATTTGAAATAAATGCTAAAATGAAGCCACGAGTGAGGTTGGGGAATCTGTAATATGAACATAGTGGCATTCAGTTAGAATGCGTTCATTCCTAAGTATAGCAGATATAAGCTATAAGGTTGTGTTCCTTTTAACCTTCTGTGGTGTAGTGGTAGCGCCTTGACTTAGTAATCATAAGTCCTAGGTTCGAGTCCCGGTCGGGGTAAAAAATGATTCATGTTTTCAAATATGTAATGTGCTTATTTGATAATTTCATGGCCCGAATGAGATCGGGATTTGAATTAAATGATATATATATATATATATATATATATATATATATATATATATATATATATATATATATATATATATATTCATATATTAACCAAATAAGCCTATACATATGTTAAAACATGCATCCTATTTTACCCCGACCGGGACTTGAAACTAGGACTTATAATTACTAAGTCAAGGCGCTACCAACTACACACCAAAGAAGGTTAAAAGGAATCCAACCTTATAGCTTATATCTGCTATACTTAGGAATGAACGCATTCTATCTGAATGCCACTATGTTCATATTACAGATTCCCCAACCTCACTTGTGGCTTCATTTTCGGATTTAATTCAGTTCCCAATCTCATTCGGGCTATACAATTACCAAACAAGCACATTACATATGTGAAAATATGAATCATTATTTACCCCGACCGGGACTCGAGCCTAGGACTTATAATTACTAAGTCAAGGCGCTACCAACTACACACCACAGAAGGTTAAAGGGGATCCAACCTTATAGCTAATATCTGCTATACTTAGGAATGAATGCATTCTATCTGAATGCCACTATGTTCATATTTCAGATTCCCCAACCTCACTCGTGGCTCCATTTTCGCATTTAATTCAATTCCCAATCTCATTCGGGTCATGCAATAACCAAGTAAGCACATTACATATGTGAAAACATGAATCATTATTTACCCCGACCGGGACTTGAACCTTGGACTTATAATTACTAAGTCAAGGCGCTACCAACTACACACCACAGAAGGTTAAAAGGAATCCAACCTTATAGCTTATATCTGCTATACTTAGGAATGAACGCATTTTATCTGAATGCTACTATGTTCATATTACAGATTCTCCAACCTCATTCGTGGCTTCATTTTCGCATTTATTTCAATTCCCAATCTCATTCGGGTCATACAATACCCAAATAAGCACATTACATATGTGGAAACATGAATCATTATTTACCCAGACCGGGACTCGATCCTAGGACTTATATTACTAAGTCAAGGCGCTACCAACTGCACACCACAGAAGGTTAAAAGGAATTCAACCTCATAGCTTATATCTGCTATACTTAGGAATGAACGCATTCTATCTGAATGCCACTATGTTCATATTACAGATTCCCCAACCTCACTCGTGGCTTTATTTTCGGATTTAATTCAATTCCTATCTTTATTCGAGTCATACAATAACCAAATAAGCACATTACATTTGTGAAAACATGAATCATTACTTACCCCGACCGGGACTCGAACCTAGGACTTATAATTACTAAGTAAAATCACTACCAATTACACACCACAGAAGGTTGAAAGGAATCCAACCTTGTAAGTTAGATCTGCTATACTTAGGAATGAACGCATTCTATCTGAATGCCACTATGTTCATATTACAGATTCCCCAACTTCACTCGTGGCTTCATTTTCACATTTAATTCAATTCCCAATTTCATTCGGGTCAAACAATAATCAAATAAGCACACACGGGGTAAATAATGATTCATGTTTTCACATATGTAATGTGCTTATTAGGTTATTGTATGACCCGAATGAGATTGGGAATTGAATTAAATGCGAAAATGAAGCCACGAGTGAGGTTGGAGAATCTGTAATATGAACATAGTGGCATTCAGTTAGAATGCGTTTATTCCTAAGTATAACAGGTATAAGCTATAAGGTTGGATTCCTTTTAACATTCTGTGGTGTGTAATTGGTAGCGCCTTGACTTAGTAATTATAAGTCCTAGGTTCGAGTCCCGGTCAGGGTAAATAAAGATTCATGTTTTCACATATGTAATGTGCTTATTTGGTTATTGTATGACCCGAATGAGATTGGGAATTGAAAGAAATGCGAAAATGAAGCCACGGGTGAGGTAGGGGAATCTGTAATATGAACATAGTGGCATTCAGATAGAATGCGTTCATTCCTAAGTATAGCAGATATAAGCTATAAGGTTGGATTCCTTTTAACCCTCTGTGGTGTGTAGTTGGTAGCGCCTTGACTTAGTAATTATAAGTCCTAGGTTCGAGTCTCGGTCGGGGTAAATAATGATATATGTTTTCACATATGTAATGTGCTTATTTGGTTATTGTATGAACCGAATGAGATTTGGAATTGAATTAAATGAGGAAATGAAGCTACGAGTGAGGTTGGGGAATCTGTAATATGAACATAGTGGCATTCAGATAGAATGCGTTCATGCCTAAGTATAGCAGATATAAGCTATAAGGTTGGATTCCTTTTAACCTTCTGTGGTGTGTAGTTGGTAGCGCCTTGACTTAGTAATTATAAGTCCTAGGTTCGAGTCCCGGTCGGGGTAAATAATGATTCATGTTTTCACATATGTAATGTGCTTATTTGGTTATTGTATGACCCGAATAAGATTGGGAACTGAATTACATGCGAAAATGAAGCCACGAGTGAGGTTGGGGAATCTGTAATATGAACATAGTGGCATTCATATAGAATGCGTTCATTCTGAAGTATAGCAGATATAAGCTATTAGGTTGGATTCCTTTTAAACTTCTGTGGTGTGTAGTTGGTAGCACCTTGACTTAGTAATTATAAGTCCTAGGTTCGAGTCCCGGTCGAGATAAATAATGATTCATGTTTTCACATATGTAGTGTGCTTATTTGGTTATTGTATGAACCGAATGAGATTGGGAATTGAATTAAATGCAAAAATGAAGCCACGAGTGAGGTTGGGGAATCTGTAATATGAACATAGTGGCATTCAGATAGAATGCGTTTATTCCTAAGTATAGCAGATTAAGCTATAAGGTTGGATTCCTTTTAACCTTCTGTGGTGTGTAGCTGGTAGCGCCTTGACTTAGTAATTATAAGTCCTAGGTTCGAGTCCCGGTCGGGGTAAATAATGATTCCTGTTTTCACATATGTAATGTGCTTATATGGTTATTTTTTGACCCGAATGAGATTGGGAATTGAATTAAATGCGAAAATGAAGCCACGAGTGAGGTTGAGGAATCTGTAATATGAACATAGTGGCATTCAGATAGAATGCATTCATTCCTAAGTATAGCAGATATTAGTTATAAGGTTGGGTTCCTTTTAACCTTCTGTGGTGTGTAGTTGGTAGCGCCTTGACTTAGTAATTATAAGTCCTAGGTTCGAGTCCCGCTCGGGGTAAATAATGATTCATGTTTTCACATATGTAATGTCCTTATTTGGTTATTGTATGACCCGAATGAGATTGGGAATTGAATTAAATGCGAAAATGAAGCCACGAGTGAGGTTGGGGAATCTGTAATATGAACATAGTGGCATTCAGATGAAATGCGTTCATTCCTAAGTATAGCAGATATAAGCTATAAGGTTGGATTCCTTTTAACCTTCTGTGATGTGAAGTTGGTAGCGCCTTGACTTAGTAATTTTAAGTCCTAGGTTCAAGTCCCAGTCGAGGTAAATAATGATTCATGTTTTCACATATGTAATGTGCTTATTTGGTTATTGTATGACCCGAATGAGATTGGGAATTGAATTAAATGCGAAAATGAAGCCACGAGTGAGGTTGGAGAGTCTGTAATATGAACATAGTGGCATTCAGATGAAATGCGTTCATTCCTAAGTATAGCAGATATAAGCTATAAGGTTGGATTCCTTTTAACCTTCTGTGGTGTGTAGTTGGTAGCACCTTGACTTAGTAATTATAAGTCCTAGGTTCGAGTCCCTGTCGGGGTAAATAATGAATCATGTCTTGACATATGTAATGTGCTTATTTGGTTATATATATATATATATATATATATATATATATATATATATATATATATATATATATATATATATATATATATATATATATATATATATATATATATATATATGTATATATATATATGTGTGTGTGTGTGTGTGTGTGTGTGTGTGTGTGTGTGTGTGTGTGTGTGTGTGTGCGTAATTACCTAACTTTGCTTACGGGTAAGTGCCCAATGCTCGTAACTTCCCGTCTCATGGTCGGTACCATTACTATACTCAGTTATACTTATCACATTTCTCCTTAAAACTATAAATTTAGTTACCATTAACTACCTTCTCGCTTAGCGAATTCTAATCAACAACCTTTCTTACGCTAAAATGTACTTCCTTACATCCTGCAAAGAAGGATTCATACGAAGATTCAAACTTTTATCTCTAATTCTAGAGCAAATGTCGATCCTTATCCACTCCGTCCAAGCCATGAAGAACTTGATAAGCGTTACCATATCCCCCCTTATTCTTCTAGCTTCGAGTGATGGTAAGTCAAATTTCCTCAGCCTCTTCTCATAATTGAGAATGCATACTTCTGACAAGTTTTTTTTGGATTGTCTTTGAACTTTTTTTAGCTTATTTATGTGTTTTTTTTCAAGTGTGTATTCCAATCGGTGCTGCATATTCAAGTTTTGAACTCACATAAGTTAAATAAAAATTTCTGAACATTTCCTTGTCGATGTGTCTGAAGGCTACCCTTATCTTTGCTAAGAGAGCACATGCTGTCCTTACCATGGCAATTAT
>JAXCGZ010017030.1:62500-67500 GCA_037179515.1 Halocaridina rubra
TCCCAATCTTTCTTTCCATTTTAAACCAGTGTAGCAACGTTCTTGATTTCCAGCCTTACCAACTTTTGAGTTGGCATAAATGCCGATACTGCCTAAATGGCTTCCTAAACTTACTCTATTTGGCATGGTATATTCCTTCCTTTGGCAAAAATCTTCCAACCCTTGTAAGAAACTACTCTTCCTCACACAATACATCTTCCTCACGTTGGAATCTGTGGTCACCACTCTGGTGAAGAATTCCTTGAGGAACTCTTCAAAGGCATTCCTGCCCCCATATTTTTTCTTATAGTATGACAATCCAGGAATTCTATTTTGATTTTGGGAGTTGGCGGTGGAGCAAACAACCCTACGCACACTTCCAAAACGATCTTTCTCATAGGTATACTGCAACTTTTTGGGATATTTGCTCTTCTCAGTTTCATTACTATCTTCAGTGCTGTCCAGTTTGCGTTTCCTCTGAGGAGATCGTTTCAGCCCCATAATTTGCTCATATCTTCTCCAGTAAGAATTGACGTGAATCATGTTTATCTCATGGGAATTCTTGAAGTGTGTTGAAGGACACAAGTTACCTTCGTCGTCAAATTCGAAAGCCCAGCTACCGAAGTAAGAGACTATTTCACCGAATAACATTCTGTCACATCCTTCTTTCTCACAGTAGTCTTTGTAGCGTTTCAAGAAATAAGTCACTGTAATGCGTTCTGGATCATGATTGAGGGTCCGCCGGAAGTTTAATCCAGTAAATTTCTCCAGATATTCTTGTCCTCGAGGTCTCCGGAAGATAACAGCGGACAAATAATTAGCCATTGCTTCTTGTGCTGCTTGTGAATTCATGAAAGGAAGTTTTTATTCACAATTATGGGAGATCAATGTCATCATGAAGTGGTGTTGTAATAGAGCTTTACATCACATCGGTCTTTTGACTGTAGGTCAGTTATCATGTAGGTAACTTAATTCCTACAGTAAACTAAGATTTTAAATACTTTCTTTCCAATGATTTTTGAGAAATTTTATCTTGTAGATCTCACAAAAGATTTATATATATCGTGCATTATATATTAAATATCACAAATTAATAGAGGTATTTCTGTCCTTGACTACAACAAATCCCAAGGTCTTAAAAACCCTATTCCTTCACTGAACTCATAAATCTTTGGGGTACACTCATTACTCCTCCTGAATGGACTAGAGATTCGGAGTGAGCATACGTACATCCGTACATGCGTACATAAATGCGCACATGCATACATACATACATACATACATAAATACATATATATATATATATATATATATATATATATATATATATATATATATATATATAAGCACATTATATATGTGAAAACATGAATAATTTTTTACCCCGACCGGGACTCGAACCTAGGACTTATAATTACTATAAGTCCTAGGTTTAAGTCCCGGTCGGGGAAAAAAATTATTAATATATATATATATATATATATATATATATATATATATATATATATATATGTATGTATATATATATATATATATATATATATATATATATATATATATATATATATACATACATACGTACATACATACATACATACATACATACATACATACATACACACATACATACATACATACATACATACATACATACATACATACATACATACATACATACATACATACATACATGCAAACATACACATATAAATATATATATATATATATATATATATATATATATATATATATATATATATACGACATACATACATACATACATACATACATACATACATACATACATACATACATACATACATACATACATACATACATACATACATACATACATACATACATACATACATACATACATACATACATACATACATACATACATACATACATACATACATACATACATACATACATACATACATACATACATACATACATACATACATACATACATACATACATACATACATGCATACATACATACATACATACATACATACATACATACATACATACATACATAAGACCAGTTTCCTTGACCAGCATAGTTTGCAAAGTTATGGAGAAACTACTAACGAAACATATCTCTCTTCACTTGGAATCCTTCAACTTTTTGTCAGTGAGACAACATGGCTTCAGAGAAGGTAGATCAACAGTAACAAACTTATTAGAATATTATGATGAGGTAAGCCGAATCTTACAGGAAAGAGAGGGCTGTGCAGATTGCATATTCCTAGACTTCCAGAAAGCATTTGACACTGTTCCACGCGGGAGACTTATTTTGAAGCTGCAAGCAATGGGTAGAATAGGTGGAAATGTCTTGGAATGGATAAAAACTTTACTTAGAAGGAAGGGAACAGAGGGTTAGAGTAAGATACTCAGTGTCTGAATCGAGAAAAGTTAGTAGTGGAGTTCCACAGGGTTCAGTTTTAGGGTCACTTTTGTTCTTGCATATGTAAATGACCTACCAGAGTCTGTAAATAATTCATGAATATGTTTGCAGATAATGCAAACATAAAGTAAGAAACGAACACAATGGTAGAGAACTTCAGGAAGACCTAAATAGTCTCCATGAGTGGTCAGAAAAGTGGCTAATGAAATTCAATACTTCAAAATGTAAGGTAATGAGAATGGGTACAAGTGCAAGAAGGCCCAAGCTTGACTACTCGGTGACAGTCGTACAAGTTCAAGAGACAGAAAATGAGAGAGATCTAGGAGTAAACATATTGGCAGATTTGTCTCCAGAAATACATATAAATGGCATAGTAAGGGCAGCATATGCTTTCTTATCAAATGTAAGGGTAACCTTCAGGCACATGGACAAGGAAATGTTCAGAAATATTTATATAACCCATGTGAGGCCAAAACTTGAATATGCAGCCCCCTTTTGGAATCCGCACTTGAAAAAGCACATATCTAAGCTGGAAAAAATTCAAAGACATGCCACGAAACTGGTGCCAGAAATACGAAATCTCAGTTATGATGAGAGGTTGAGGGAATTAGACTTACCATCACTCGAAGCTAGAATATTGAAGGGGGATATGGTGACAGTCTTTAAATTCCTTCATGGTTATGATAGAGAGAATAAGGATCGATATTTTGATATGGCAGGCTGTAGAACTAGAGGTCATAGTTTGAAACTTCGTAAGAAAACTTCTTTGCAGGATGTAAGGAAATACTTTTTCAGTGTAAGAGTAGTTGATAATTGGAATTGGCTAAGCGAGGAGGTAGTTAATGCTCTCTCAATCCATAATTTTAAGGACAGGTATGATAAGTATCACTAAGTAGAAAATGGAACCGACCAGGAGACGGGAAAATACGAGGTTGGTGCTCTTTTCCGTAAGCACAACTAGGTAATCACAATTAGGTAATCACATACATACATACATACATAAGGGTGACCACTGTTTGTTCTTGATGGAGTATATCATCGAAGATGTTTTGCCTGAAAGTACAGAGGCACTGAGGACACGAGGAGGAACTATCAGTAATATAGATTACATCAAAATTAAGTGGCTTTTAGAAGCTATTGACCGCATGACCTTATTTAATAACAAATCTGTACAAAAAATGTACCACATCTCATGTGTGGAATATGGGAAGATATTAACTTGCTGCATACCTTTCACCAAAATAGGAGCTATTCATGCCAGAGAGAGAAATGATTTAATAATGAGTGTAAGAGAACTAAGGAAAGGAGATAAATGCTCGAAAAGGAATATGGGGAGAAAAAGCATAAATGCCTGGCACACTTATAAAAGAGCAAGGAATTATTACCTAAGTAGAAGAAGAGAGGCAGAGAGAGACTATGAAAGGGATATCACCAGGAAGGCTAAAGAAAATCCCAAACTTTTACACAGCTTTATCAGAGGAAAACTGAAGGTTTAAGAACAAGTTTTAAAGCTAAAGAGAGCAGATGGATGCATCACTGAGACGGATGAAGAGATCTGCGAAGATTTTAGCTAGGAGTTTCAGTCAGTATTTACAGCAGAAAATACCCCTCTCCCTCTTAATGCAGAGATAGGAGCTCATGGGCCGGTATTAGAGAACATAAATTTTTTAACCACAGAGGTATGCTAAAGCACTGATGGAGTTAGATACCCATAAAGCTACAGGTAATGATGATAGATCCTCTTATGTACTTAAGAAATTCACTAAATCAATATTAGCTTCACTATGTATCATATTTGAAAAGTAGCTGGAATCTAGTGAGATTCCAAGATGCTGGAAACAATTGAGCGTGGTCCCAATCATCAAAGAGGGAAGGAGGGATACAGCTCTAGACTACAGACCTGTTTCCCTGACCAGCATACTTTGCAAAGTTGTAGAGAAACTACTAAGGAAACACATCTCTCTTCACTTGGAATCCTTCAACTTTTTGTCAGTGAGACAACATGGCTGCAGATAAGGTAGATCAACGGTAACAGACTTATTAGAATTTTATGATGAAATAAGCTGAATCTTACAGAAAAAAAGGCTGGGTAGTTTGTATATTCATAGACTTATTAAGAAGCTGCAAGTAATGGTGAGAATAGGTGGGACTGTCTTGGAATAGATAAAAACTTACTTAGAAGGAAGGGAACAGAGGGTTAAAGTAAAACACCCAGAGTCTGAATGGAGAAGGGTTAGTTGTTGGGCTCTACAAGGTTCAGTTTTAGGTCCACTTTTGTTCCTTGTAAATGTAAATGACATACCAGAGTGTGTAAATTCATTCATGGATATGTTTGCAGATGATGCAGAGATTGTGAAGAATGTAAGAGAGGAGAAACATGGTAGAAAACTTCAAGAAGACCTAAATAGTCTGCATGAGTGGTCAGAAAAGTTGCTAATGAAATTCATTACTTCAAAATAGTAATGTAATGAGAATGGGTACAAGTGCGACAAGGTCCAAGTTGGATATTCAATAGCAGGAGATGAACTCCAAGAGACAGAGATTGAGAGAGATCTAGGAGTAAACATACTGACAAATTTGTCTCTAGAAATGCACATAAATGGCATGG
>JAXCGZ010017030.1:72500-177500 GCA_037179515.1 Halocaridina rubra
CGTTTATCGCATTTATTTCAAATACCAGCTATATAGGCATTAATAGTAATATAATAAAAACATTAACAAATGTGAAAACATGAATCATACTTTACTCCTGACCGGCACTCGAACCTAAGACACATAGTTACTATGCCAGGGCTCTATCACCTTCAACACTGAAGGTTTAAAGAAGAAGCAAACCTTATAGCTAACTGCTATTCTAGGAATGAACACATTCTTCCTGAATGACATTTTGTTCATATTACAGCTTCTCCTAGTATAGCAGTTCTTTAGACCTTCAGTAGTGTCGTTGATAGCATTTTGGCGCAGTAATTATGTGTCTTAAGTTCGAGTTCCTGTTAGTGGTACAATTTGATGCATGTTTTCACATATGTTAATGTGTTTATTTGATTATTATTAATGCCTTTATTGCTGGGATTTGAATTAAATTCGAAAAAACGAATCACGAGTAAGGTTAGATGAAGCTGTACTATGAACAAAAAGGCATTCAGAAAGAATGCGCTCATTCCCAGTATAGCATGTAGCTGTAAGGTTTGCTTCTCCTTTAGACCTTCAGTGGTGTATATGATTGAGCCTTGGCACATTAATTATGTCTTCGGTTCGAGTCCCGGTCAGGTGTAAAATATGATTCATGTTTTCACATATGTTTATATGATTATATATATATATATATATATATATATATATATATATATATATATATATATATATATATGTATATATATATATATATATATATATATATATATATATATATATATATATATATATATATATATATATATATATATATATATATATATATATATATATTCATCATTTACCTTGGCTGTTTCCCCCAAATTAGAGGGTAGCCGACATAAAAAAAAAAGGAAACAATAAGGGCATTACTTTGCTCTATGGGCAATGACGAGGGAGTAGCGACCGTTCAAATAGCACTGCTGTAGTGTCACAGCCCATCCTCCCAGCTCTTCCACAACCTGTGTCGCCTCATAATGCCAACTCCTCTACTGCCCCTACCACAGGGCTACCTCTGTAAGATGCAGCCCCGTGGTAACAGCAGATGCCCATTAGAGCTGCGTCACAATCGCTCGCCACTCATCCCTATTCCTAGCACACTCACTTGCTTCCCTCACATCCATCCTCCTATCATTCAGGGCTCTCCTTACTACATCCATCCACCCAAACCTAGGCCTCCCTCTAGCATTTTTCCCATCAACTCTCGCATTCATCACCTTTTTTCAGCAGTCTTTCATCATCCACCCTCTCCACATGGCCAAAACATCTCAGAACATTCATATCTACACTGGCTGCCAATTCTCTCCTCACACCCGTTTTTGCTCTCACCACTTCATTCTTAGCCCTATCCAACCGAGATACACCAATCATACTCCTCAGGCATTTCATCTCAAACACATTTAGTTTTTGTCTCTCCCTTACTTTCATACCCCACAACTCTGATCCATACATCACAGTTGGCACAACCACTTTCTCATACAAAACTTTCTTAGCATTCATTTCCAACCCTCTATTCTTCATCACTCCTTTCAATGCACCCAACACTTTACATCCTTCATTCACTCTGTGACACACATCTGCTTCCACCCCACCATTTGCAGCTATAACTGAGCCTAAATACTTAAACTGATCAACTTCCTCAAGTGTCTCTCCATTCAACATAGCAGTCAATCAAGCACCATCCTCATTTCTTGTACACCTTATAACCTTGCTCATTCCCACATTCACTCGCAACTTCCTTCTCTCACACACCATTTCAAATTCTGATACTAACTGACACAGATTGTCCTCTGAATCTGCCACCACCACAGTATCATCTGCAAACAGCAACTGATTCAGCTCCCACACGTTATCATCCCCATCTACCATTCTCAAACTTCGACCATGCACTCGCTCATTCACCTCTCTTACGACTCCATCATTATACAAATTAAACAGCCATGGTGACATCACACATCCCTGTCTCAGTCCCACACTCACTGGAAACCACTCACTCACTTCATTCCCTACAGTAACATAAGCTCTACTGCCCTCATACAAACTCTTTACTGCTTGCAACAGTCTACCATCAATTCCATATAACCTCAAAACATTTCACATTGCCTCTCTATTAACTCTATCATATGCTTTCTCCAGATCCAAAAATGAAGAATGCACATCCTTTCCCATTGCTAAATACTTCTCACATAAATGCCTAACTATAAAATTCTGATCTACACAACTTCTACCTCTCCTAAAGCCACTCTACTCTTTTGCGATCACATTTTCTGTCTTATCCCTAATCCTATTAATCAGTATCCTACCATACACTTTTCCTACCACTCTCAACAAACTTATACCCCTAAAATTACTGCATTCATACACATCTCCCTTACCTTCGTATAGGGGCACTATACAAGCAATCACCCATTCCACTGGCACCATTGACAACATAAAGCATATCTCACTAACCATTCCAATGCAGTCACACCCCCTTCTTTCAATACCTCTTCTTTCAACATCTCCTCTCTCACACCATCCATTTCAAGTGCTTTACCTGCTTTCGTTTCATCCAATGCCCTTTTCGCCTCCTCTATTGTAATCTCACTCCCATTTTCATCTCTCATTACTGGCACTTGAACACCCCCCCCCACTGCCACTATAGCTGCCTCTCTATCTTCCTCAACATTCAGCAGGCACTCAAAATGTTCTGACTATCTTTTCCTTGCATCGTTCCCTCTTAACTTCTGTCCATTCACATCTTTCACTGTCTCTTCCATCCTCGGTCCACCCTTCCTTGCTCTCTTCACTTCTTTCCAAATCTTCTTTTTATTCTCCTCATATGACCTACTAAAATCCTGTCCCCACCTAGCATTTGCCAACCTCTTCTAGTCCATAACCTTCCGCTTTACAAGGGGAATGAGGCTTGTGTCTATAGATATATATATATATATATAATATATATATATATATATATATATATATATATATATATATATATATATATATATATATATATATATATATATATATAATACATATATATATATATATATATATATATATATATATATATATATATATATATATATATATATATATATATATATATATAAAGTACTATGCCAATTCCAGCATTTGCGTGGCTAGTGAGCCATTTATTCAATTTCTAGTCTGGTAGATAGTATGCAACACCCAGCTATCCTCTCATTTTCCGCACAAGAGATGTCGTATATTTCCTGAAATGGCAATAGTCTCTCAATTTTTATTTACAAAATAATCGTTAATATAATTGCAATTTCCCTTTGAACAGTTCTTCCACCTTTCCTTCTTGATCCCTTCAAATATTAAACAGAACACCTTTGATAATGTACTTAATCGACTGTACACTTTTCCAATTGGTGGCTCATACTCAGTTTTACCAATATCCAATCGTTATCTGTGAATACTATATTGAATAGTGATGGTTTATATCTCCTTCCCAGGGCCATGTTGGATCCAGTACATATTGCTCTAAAGAATTTTCCTTTACACAGTATATGAAATTTCCCCAAAGTAATTTTTTTCGCTGTGTAGGTCAAAACTATTTCAGTCTATTTCTCTTTGATTAAAACCCCCATAATTAATATTTATACAATTTCTATCAAGCACGAGGTTTACAACTGAAAGTGTCACTTCTATTGTAACCATATTACTTTCCCCATGCACCTTTAGTCTATGATGATTCCTTTAGTGGGTTACATGATGCAGCTATAATAATGCTCACTGAATTCATATTTACGTAAGTGACAATAAATTCAGATCTCGCAGATCTCATTATTTTGTAACCCTTAGGAAAAGCAAACACTGTATATATCTTCGTTTAAATTTGTCTCCGTAGTTGCTACTATATCACCCTTATTGTCGTGTATCTTATTCTTTAATTTTACTGCCATACCAGCTACTCCATCAGCATTTAAACACAGATTCATTAGTTTTGTAATATTTTCTTTATCTTTTCTTTGGATAAAGCCTGAAGATAAATATTAATTTCTCATCTCATTTCATCTACAGTTTCATGACCTCTCTCTCTCTCTCTCTCTCTCTCTCTCTCTCTCTCTCTCTCTCTCTCTCTCTCTCTCTCTCTCTCTCTCTCTCTCTCTCTCTCTCTCTCTCTCTCTCTCTCTCTCTCTCTCTCTCTCTCTCTCTCTCTCTCTCTGCCTTTTCCTGTGTTCTGTAACTTCGAATGAACTTTGTCCATTATTTTTTAATCTTAGATTCTTTACCCTCATCAATAAGTCTTTGCACGTGAATTTCCCATCAAAGGCTACCTTAATTGATCTTGCCTTTTCCTCCATAATGTACTTACCATGTTGGTGAATGTTTACATTATTATCCGAACCACATAATACTCCAAGCTCCCTTATCAGTTCTAAGCATCTAACCTTATTATGTTCATAGCTCCCTTTCATTGCTGACTCGAGATCTTCACATGCCAGAGATTATGGCTGATTTCCCTTATCAATGGTGCGTTTGATCAAAGGGCATGCTCTTTTAATCGTAGCCTCTTTAATTATTTTTCATTATCTGTACCAACATTTTCAAATGCCACATCTATAGTGTGTTTTATGAAATATGAGAAACTTTTTTGTACTACTCTCCCGTTTTGTGTTCAGCTCCTAAAAATATCTTATGAAGTGCGAATTGTTCAAGAATTTCCTTTTTTTTAGCATTCCACGTTGCTATTTCATCTCTTGAAGATAGCAATGCACTAACATTTATTTCATTTGAGCTATCACTCAGCTTTTTCCAATTATTTTCTTGTTTGGATATTCTGCCCTCCATTATTTTTCTTGATTACATCAAGCTTTTTAATTAGTTAGTTTACATAATTTTTCCTACATTGTTATCAATTCTTTTTCCTTTGCCCATTCCCTGTTACCAGTAGTGTTCCACATGGCTCAGTTCTTCCACTACTCTTTTCCCTCTCTTCATAAATTATCTTCTACAATCCCCATCTTCCTCTCTTTTTCACGCCTTTGCCGACGATTCTATCCTTTGTTTTAACTCTCCCTTTTCTTCACAACCTTCATTTGCTACTCGTAATCAGTCTCGCATCACTCTTTCTTCTACTCTCAACTCCGATTTGCAGAGGGTATCTGAGAGGGGCACCCACACTTTAGTTAAATTTAATGCCTTCAAAAGACAGTTTCTGGCTATCTCTTTATCGTCTTCTCTTGATAGCCCTATTATCTTTGAAACTAACTAGATTTACCCTCTTACTTCAATCAACATATTGCAAATTCAAATACCCTCTAACTTGCCTTGGAGGAATCACATAATCAAAATTTCGAAATCTGCATACAAAAAATGTGGGGTTCTGATTCGCCTTCGTCGTTGCTTTTCCTCTTTACAATTACATAAAATCTATGAAGGTCTTATCCGTCCCTGCTTAGAATACTGCTCACATATATGAGGTACTTCTTCTTATACTAATCTTCTTGATAGGGCTGAATCTAAGGCAGTTATACTCATTAATGATCCTTCTCTTACTACAAATCCGGATTCTCTCTCTCTCCATCGTAACGTATCATCCCTTTCTCTTCTCTAATATTTAAATCTCTGGTGAAATGAAGTCTCTAAGTCCAACTGAAGCAGTCAGTGTAAATTCATGTATTCTCTCAGTACTGACATTTTGATATTTATATCTCTCGTGAAATCAGGAGCCTTTAAGTCGAACTCTATTGGTCACTATAAATGCTTCTATTCTGTCAGTATTGATATTTTAATATTTACATTTCTGGTGAAATGAGAGGCCCTTAAGTCCAATTGTAGAAGTCAGTATAAATGCTTCTATTCTGTCAGTGTTAACATTTTCATACCTATACATCTAATGAAATAAGGAGACCCTAAGTCTTACTGCAGCAGAACAAATGCTTCTGTTGTTAGTATTAACATATTTAATACTTATATCTCTGAAATGAGGAACCCCTTAGTCTAACTCAGTATTCAGGTTAATTCTTTTATTTTGTGAGTATCAGAATTTTGAAATCTCCATAAAAAAAAATTAATTAAGACTTCCACTCAGTCTGATACAGATTGCTTAGGGACTCCTCCTTCCATCATAATATAAATAGGAGTTTGATCAATGCATGGTTGCGACACGGGGTCATATTAAAAGGGGTTAAACAGAAATGAGAGCGTCACGAAAATCCTTTGAATACGAAGTAAATCACTTAAAAGGCATTTATTCTCTCAGCTTTTACAATTACTGTACAATGCTCTGAGTACATGACGAAGGTTAATGGTCTCTGACAAATAACAGCACAAAACCCTACTATATAGCTAAGCCCCAAGTTCACTCTCCATTCACGTGGACCCAGTGATCTCTAGGTAACGGATGAACAACTGAGCAGACCTGTAGGAAATCACTGACGCCCTTTACATTTAATTGCACCACTAACGACGTGAGAACTAAAAGTTAATCAATCTCGGACCAGGATGGAACCTGCAGCCAGTATATCAAGAGCCACAGTTGTTACCATTACTAACAGCATATACAGGCCTCTTTAACAATCATATTATGAGGATGTGTCTCTTTCCCCCTATGGCCTTTTTTTTCACTAAGAGTGGTCACCACAGGCCACAATATCCTAATATAGAATGGTAAAAGTCATATCTCTGGCAAAACAAAATGTCGGATCGAGGTGGGTACAGTCCAAGTGAAGGACAAAGACCACTCAGGGGGATCTAATAAGCTTGGGGAAGATATATTCAAATACCTCTGTGAAGGCAACCTTATCATCTATAAAGTAATCCATAATCAGAATGGATTTGTCTTGGTCCTGGGTGATGAGTACCTGGAATAACTCACCAGCAGTGAGTGTAAAGCCATTTTCCATAAAGGAAGTTTGAAATTACCATACCACCTAAACTTAAAGCTCAGAAAACAGTTTTGATTATGAGCGTGGACCCATATGTCACAGGGCATTATAACGAAGAAATTAAAGTGGAACTCGCAGGACTAAATGAGACCGTCAAAGTAGAATCAGTCATCAAAATTGCCAATACAACACGTGTATTGAAATTGGGCCTTCATACATTAAGCATGGCAAAGGTCAAAGATAAGGAGATTTTCTTCTTCAAAACTAAAATCAACCCTACAGATGCTGAAGATGAGATCTTCGTACACATTAACAATTGCAACAGCTTAGATCACACCACTAGGGACTGCCCTAGCGATATCACTATTTCTCAGAATGCTCGGAAATTGGTCACCATTGGAACGACAACAAATGTAAGACTCAGACCAAAAAGTACATTAACATCTCAGGGGGACACTCCAAACTAGCTGCTGGGTGCTCACTAAAGAAGAAACTAAGACAGGAGAAATTGGCTGAAATAAGAAAAACCAAAAAGGAACCTACATTATCCTACTCTGAAGCAGTAGGAACAACTCTTCTCATATCTTCCATTATGCCAAATGAGCAATTACAGTATCCCTTGAACACTGAAGAGATGACCACCATCATAATTAGTGCCATGGTATTTGCCCAAGTGATGAACTCCACTCACCCTGGTATTCTCGAAGTGTTAATGAAATTTACTGACTAAGCAACTTACTAACTATTAAACTACCTAAAATGTGCCTGATGAGGGCAATTTTCTTTGTCCGCCCTACTGTCACATTCATAAACAGTGTATGAGATTAACTAATTACTAGTCTGAATGTGAAATGATAATGGACAGAAAATTCACTACTTACCCTGGAAACTGGTCCAGAAAAATAAAAGATATAAGTTACATTATCAAGGAGTACACTATGAGCAAGAAAACCGACCTGAGTAACCAAATGAACCAACTCAATGCAATAAAGCAGCAGACAATATTCAGTGTGCTTGCCTCATACCAAAAACCCTCACTACGACTTTCTAAACACTACCCCTCAATTCCCATCACCACTCATGGTTATTATCTCATCTTATGGAAATACCGACACATTAATCTGCCCAAAACTCAGTGATACAAAATCAAACAAGAGCATTAAAGAAACCAAAATAAGCAATAACGAATATCTTACAATAACTATGTTAATTTACACCACACCTTGATCTCTAGATCAATTTAATCTTCATCATTAAGATTTCCCTCAACATAATCTGTCATCTATCCTGGTGCCCATCCCTCTTGCTGCAAGCACTGTAATAGTACCTTGCCTACTTCGTCTACCTCACGTTCTTCACTCTCCACCACCCGCCGCCAATTCAAGATGTCCCACGGTATTCTGTAGACAGAAATATTATTTAGGGAATGCAAGTCCTTCACAATCCCTCTTCTCCACTGAGATGTGCAAATTTCATCAGGAGGTTTCACCAAAACCTCGTCTCCCCTTCATGCTTATTCCCAACAACCATTAAGAGTACACTCAAATAACACCTCTCATACTGAAATACTGCTCTTTGAGACACTGTTTTCTCATCTTGTCCCAACCTAGGTGATATATTATACCAAAATAATGCTTTTGCAGGTGTTACATGAACCCTTTCTGCCATTGCCTTTATGATCCGATGGTGTTCTTCCAAAATCTCATTTCCACTAGGTCGATAAGCTGCTCTGATGAAGGGACTTGTATTCTACTTATTCATCACATCCTTCACAACTTGTGACTGGAAAGAAGTACTGTTATCCATCAATACCTCATCGACTGAAACCCTCTCTATAAAGGCCCCATTCAACACAGTCGCA
Organism: Halocaridina rubra; assembly: GCA_037179515.1. Classification (NCBI taxonomy): domain Eukaryota; kingdom Metazoa; phylum Arthropoda; class Malacostraca; order Decapoda; family Atyidae; genus Halocaridina; species Halocaridina rubra. The sequence goes on from JAXCGZ010017030.1 coordinate 81,225, forward strand.
ATCTCCTCCACAGTCTCTGTCCTCAATGCTCTTCAGATTACAATTGACCAGGACCACAATCTATCATAGATAAAAATCTCCCTTGCTGATAATGAGTTGCAGCAATTGCCAATATTTTCTAATCATTCTCCCCTCTAATTTCCCCTGTTTTATGTGATTTTTGTGCAGGGTCTATTGATTGACACCGGATGTATCATCTTACCATTTTCCAAACTTCATCCCTCTTCACTGTTGTGTCCATATATCTAGCCACAAACTACATCCTATCAACCTCATGTGGTGCATTTGATGCAACATATTCAGCCTTCTCTTCTTTCCTCTTCTCGGGTATCCTAAGCCAAGATTTCTGATGGCATAACAACAAAACTCGCCCCAACCCAAACTCATCATCGATCAATGTCTTCTAAATCCCAGGTTTGCGCTTTACAATGATCTCCACAGCTCCCTTTGCACAGACTCTATTCTCAGCAGCCAAAACGGAGTTGACCCACCCCAACACCGGCTAAATTAGTTCTAATCTCAACCTCTTGCCAGTTAAGTTAACTCCTTTCAACACAGTATCCAGCTGTGACACATTGATGTGACTGTGGTCATCCTTCTTTTATAGCCATGTTCAGTCTTCAGCTATGAAGCCACCCATTTCTAGTATCATACCTGTTGCTATGCTACTTGCATCATACCATACAACCCCCCTCTCTGATGTTGGAGCATGCCACTTCCCTCTTAACAGATATTCACTTTCTACTCTTTCCACAACATTCCGAATCCTCATCATTTTTTTTTCCACCAGGTTCATCCTCCCATCTTAAACCTTTACATAACTGCAAGCCACCAAAGCTATCCACATTAGGATTTTGATCCACAAAGTATCTACTAATAGAGATAAGTTTACTCTTCTATTCATTTTATCCTTCACTCCTAGAATCTCATTACCTCTTCTGAAAGTAAGATTACCGTCTCCATATCTCTCCAATTTCAGGTCCTCCATCCATTCATTCTGGTTGCTTATAAGTCAGCCCAACCCTGCCCAAATGTTCCCCTTTTTCGGACGATGTTACCTTAGTTTCAGTCTCCATTATATCGTCAATGTAAGAATTTGTAGCCTCTTCTATCACTTTCTCTTTCCTCAAGACTGTCTTCAGGATCTATGTCATAATGAGGAGTGCAGAGCAGAACTCAAAACCCAACCTTGTTAAGCAATAGGTTCTCTCTACATATTTCACTAGCTGATACTTCCATAACGCCTCTGTTACATGAATTTGAAGAGAAACTGACTTTCAATCCACAATTGTTGAGGCTCCACTCATCTGCCACCATACTCTTTATGTTTTGCCACATACATCAGTGACATCATCACCAGCATGACACCTCACCTATGCATTATACTTGAGGAAAAATACAGATCATACGTTATAGTTTGTCGGCTGAACTTCTTCCATTAAAGGCAACACTCCGCTCTTCACTTTTCCCCTCTGAGGCTTTATGCCTTCTTTAATCCACCATTTCACCTCTTTGTCGAAATCTTCTTTCATTTACTCTTATACAGTATAATCATAACAACCAATAAGGGTTCTCAACACTGGCAACTCCTTTCAGATATCACTCTACCAACCACTTCTTACAAGTAACTACCACAACAAAATCCTTGTGCTTAATTTTTAACTACACCGCCTCTCTCAATACCTTTCTTTATCACACCCTTATGTGATTCAGCTTCATTTTTGACCAAGCAAAGTTAATAGGGGAGCTCCATCCTAAAGTCCCACTTACCAAGACTGATCTCTTCCACCCAGGTGAACTTTGTTTCAGCAGCCTCAACTGCTTTGCCAATACCCTATTTTTTCCCACTGTCGCTGTACACTGACCTTCCTCCTTCTCAAAGCTTGAGCAGACTTCGCCCTTCCCAAACTTCATTACCTTTCATAAATGTCACCTCACCAATCTGACTGATCACATCTATCCCCAGTACTACCTCAAATCCATCAATGACTGTAATAAAAACAAGGGCCCTAATTCATAATAGGGTGCCCTATACTATCAACTCCACTTCTTGGGTATCCATCGAGAATCACCAGACTCCTTTCCTCTCCCTAATAATACTCTCCAGATGATCAGACAGTTATCACATTGGTCGAACAGCCAGAATCCACTAAAACTCTTGCCTCTCTTCCACCCACCAAAAAATTCAGTACTGGTAAAATTCTTGGAATTGCCTTTACTGAACCGTGGGAGTAGGCTGTGGAGCAATAGCAAATCTTTGGTCATTTTTCTGGTTACAGTGGTCAGCTACATGTCTCAGTTTTCCACATCAGTAGCAGATTGTCTAGTTTTGGTTCCTTTCACTCCCTTACCATGTGTGGGCCTTCACATACGATAAAATCGGCCCCTGAAACCACATGTATCTTCCTTTCTACCACTCAGCATATCAAGCTGGTGTTGCGGAGTCTGCCAATTTTCCAATTGCAACCTATCCTGTAGTAGCTACTGCCACTACTTCTTTACCTCCTTTTATTGTCAAGACTCTAGATTTAGGTAATAAACTGTTCACAACCATTGATTCAATATCCTTTATTTGTTGTAATTCCATTGATATTTAATCCAATAATCCAGTCACAACTCCTAACTTTACTACTCCCTCTAAGCCTTCTCCAGGCCATGCAGCTAATCTAGCTAACGTATTTATTTCATCAGCAAATACGCCTAGTTGTTCCCCTAACCACTGCACCTTTTTAAACCTTCCAATATCATCAAGCATATCCTGTGCAAAAGTTTCTTCCAATATACTGTGCTCTTAATCTTATCAACATCTGATAGATCCCCATCACCCAACTTCAGATACAATGCTACTGCATCTCTTTTCAGAAAGTTAGGCATAATGCTAGCCAAATATTTAATATCCGTCAATTCTGTCACTAATTCCGCCTTCCTTAATCATGCAATAATATCTCCCTTGCCATTATATGATTTCAGCATCTTGGCATGAAATTTAACCTTTGCCGCCATGTGATCCAAATAACTTGTGATATGAAAACGAACAGAATATTTGCTACTCACCCTGGAAACTGGCCCAGAAATAAAAACGATATAAATCACTGAGTCAAGGAATCTACCTTGAACAAGAAGATCAGCCTGAGTAACGAAATTAATCACCTTCAATCAAAAAGGCCGCAGACAAAATTCTGGGGAGATTCCAAGATGTTGGAAACTAGCGAACGTAGTACCTATCATCAAAAAGGGAATGAGGGATACAGCTCTAAACTATAGACCTATTTCCTTGCCAGCATAGTTTGTAAAGTTATGAAGAAACTACTAAGAAAACACATTTCTCTTCACTTGGAATCCTTCAACTTTTTGTCAGTGAGGCAACATGGCTTCAGAGAAAGTAGATCAACAGTAACAAACTTATAAGAATTATATGATGAGGTAATCCAAATCTTACAGAAAAAAAGAGAGCTTGGCAGACTGCATATTCCTAGTCTTCCAGAAAACATTTGCATGGTCCCACACGGGAGACTTAAAAAGCAGGTGCAAGCAATGGCCAGAATAGGTGGAAATGTCTTGGAATGGATAAAAACATATTCAGAAGGAAGGAAACAGAGGGTTAGAGTACGACACTCAGTGTCTGAATGGAGAAGAGTTAGTGGGGGAATTCCACAGGCCTCAGTTTTAGGGCCATTTTTGTTCCTTGTATATGTAAATGACCTACCAGAGTCTGTAAATTCATTCATGAATTTGTTTGCAGATGATACAAAGATTGTTAAGAAAGTAAGAGACGAGAACGATGGTAGATAACTTCAGGAAGATTTAAATAGTCTGCATGAGTGGTCAGAAGAGTGCCTAATGAAATTAGATACTTCTAAATGTAAGGTAATGAGAATGGGTACAAGTGCAAGAGGGCCCAAGCTTGACTACTCATTGGCAGGAGCAGAATTTGAAGAGATAGAAAATGTGAGCGATCTAGGAATAAACATACTGGCCAATTTGTCTCCAGAAATGCATATAAATGGCATAGTAAGGGCAGTATATGCTTTCTCAGCAAATGTAAGGGTAGCCTTAAGGCACATGGGCAAGTAAATGTTCAGAAATATTTATGTATCTTATGTGAGGCCAAAGCTTGATTATGCAACCCCCTTTTGGAATTTCCACTTGAAATAGCAAGTAGTTAATCCGGAAAAATTTCAAAGACATACCACGAAACTGGTGCCAGAAATAAATAATCTCGGTTTTGGGGAGAGGCTAAGGGAATTAGGCTTACCATCACTCGAAGCTAGAGTATTTAAGGGACATATTGGTTATAACAAAGTGGATAGGGATCGATACTTTGATATGGCTGGCACTAGAACAATAGATTATAGTTTGAAGTTTAATAAGAAAACTTCTTTACAGGATATAAGGAAGTACTTTTTTAGTGTAAGAGTAGTTGATAAAAATAAATAAATAAAAAACACAGGGAATTACTAATTTGCACCACTCTGAATATATGCCAGATCTAGTACTCCTAATTCTAAGGTAAAATTACATATACATATACACATGCCTCATTCCCCCTTGTAAGGGGGTGGCCAAGTCAAGAAATGCTCATTCACCACGATCCACATATACCCCAACCACTTTTCTCAGCTCCTTTGGAATAAAGGGTTGTCATGTCTCCCCCCCTTCCACCCTGCTTGGGTCACCCACAAGGTAGGCTGGCAAGGATATTCTACAATGAGGTCCAAAAGCTGCAGCTGGTTTACCCCCCAGCACTTTATCACATGGCAACTCCCCTCACACCCGTCCAATACAGATCACTGAGCTAGCAGGTGCGAGAAATCCCTTTGGCCCACATCATCTATGCACAATCTTTCTCCACTCATTCCTATCTCTTACACGCAATCTTCCCTGTTCCACTGACATTCTCGTGCATTCAGTCCTCTTTTCACATCATCCATCCATCTCATTCTAGGTCTCCTTCTTGACCTAACTCCAATCACTTCTGCACTCCACACTCTCTTCATTATTCGTTCATCACTCATCTTTTCCATGTGTCCAAACCAACTCAACATTCTCTGATCTACCCTATTAGACAGCTTCATTCCAACGCCCGTTCTCCTGACATCCTCATTTCTTACTCTATTTATTCTAGATACACCAATCATACTTCTCAAACACCTCATCTCCATTACATTCAACTTGATCCCTTCATCGTCTCTTGCATTTCAAGTCTCTGTTCCATACAATGCTGTCGGCACAATTACACCTTCATATATCCTTCTCTTTGCATTCATTCCCAAATATCAATATTTCATTACATTTTTTCAACGCACCTAGATATTTACTTGCTTCTTTCACTCTGTGCTTTACTTCTACATCCACTCGTACACTCGTTGATACATGCGATCCCAGATACTTAAAAGTCTCAACTTCTTCAAGCAATTCCCCATTCAATCCTACATTCAATCTGCCAACATTAACACTCATCGTGCATCTAATGACTTCACTTTTACCAATATTCACCAATAACTTCCTTCTTTCACATACCCTAATAAACTCAGTCATCAAATGATTCAATTTTTTCTCATTATCAGCCACCAGTACAGTGTCATCTGCAAATAGCAACTGATTCTATTTCCACAACCTTCCATCCTCACCCACTAGTTCCAAGCCTCTGTCTAGTACTCTTTTAGTTACTTCCCTAACCACTCCATCCATATTCACATTAAACATGTGTCATGAGTCCTTGCTATCTTCTCATCTACATGTCGAATTTTTCTACATTGGAGACTTCAATGTACACCACAGTGAGTGGCTTAAATCTTCTCACACTGATTTGGAAGGAAGTGAGGCCCTTGCTTTCTCTATCACTCATGATCTGGAGCAAATTATCAAACATCCTACTCGTGTTCCTGACCGTCACGAACATGCAGCAAACATTCTTGACCTAGTTCTTACTTCTAACCCTTCAAACTGCTCTTGTTCTGTGCTTTCCCCTCTTGGAAAATCTGACCACTCTGTGATCTTAATCTCTTCCATTTTCGCTCCCCCTCTACCAATCCCTCCTACTCAGCGCCGCCTTTGGCACTTTTAGCGTACCCAACATGATAATTTGCGTAACTTCCTCTTTGACTTCCCATGGGATGGCTACTGCTTTCTGTCCTGCAACCCTGATCAGGTAGCTCTAAAAGCTGCCAAGATTATGACCTAGGGAATGGAGGCATACATCCCCTCTTCTATAAAAACTTTCTCTCCCCCTAAACCTTGGTTTGACCGTGCCTGCTCCATGGCTATCCAGGCCAGGAATATGGCACACCTATATTATCAAGCCTCTCCTTCCGATTTAACTTGCTCTGCTTTTATTGTTGCTAGGAATTGCTGTACAGCTATGATTCGAAGGTCTAAGGCTTCCTTTATAAGAAGAAACGTAGATGACCTTAACTCCTCTCCCACTGACAAATACTTCTGGTCCATAGCCAAAAAACCTCTCCGAAAATTTCTGCAACTCGAGCTCTCCCCCTCTTATTTGTTCTGATGGTTCTATAGCTTGCTCTCCCACTGACAAAGCCACTCTCTTTGGCTCACATTTTCCTGCCTACTCTTTTATAAACGATTCCAGCACACCTGTTCCTCAATCTTTACACCTCTCTAACGCTATGCCCTCCCTTATCCTTTCTTCACACAAAGTTCATAAGGTTCTTCGTTCGCAAAAGATGAACAAGGCATATGGTCCCGATGGTATCCCTGCAAGTTCCTTTAGGAGTTTGTAGATGAACTAGCTCCCGTGCTTTGCTGTCTTTTTCGCCACATTCTGTCAACCAGTATCTATCCTTCATCTTGGAAGCATGCTCTAGTCCAACCTGCTCCTAAGAAGGGTGACCGCTCTATTCCTTCAAACTACCAACCTATTGCCCTGACCTCCTCTATTGCTAAAGATTTGGAAACTTTGCTCAATGCTCCCTCCTGAAATACCTTGAATATAACTCACTTATCTCCGATCTCCAGTATGGCTTCCACAAGACAAGATCTACTGGTGACCTCCTCTCCTATCTTACTCATGTATGGTCATCTTCTCTAAGGAAGTTTGGCAATCCTTTGTAGTCGCCCTTGATATATCTAAGGCTTTAGACAGTCTGGCACAAGGCTCTTTTGGCCAAACTCCCTGCCTATGGCTTTACCCATTCTTTCTGTTCTCTGATTTCCAGTTTTCTTTCTGACTGTTTTATATCTGTAGTTGTTGATGGTGCGACATCTAGCCCTTTCTCTGTTACCAGAGGCGTTCCACAGGGCTCTGTTCTTTCACCTACTATGTTCCTTCTCTTCATCAATGATCTTCTACAAACCCCATTTTCCTCTCTTCTTCATGCCTTTCCTGATGATACTACCCTTGACTTTTCCTCTGCCTTTTCTTCACAACCTTCATTTGCTACTAGTAATCAGTCTCGTATCACTCTATCTTCTACTCTCAACTCCGATTTGCAGAGGGTCTCTAAGTAGGGCACTCAAAATTTAGTTAAATTCAATGCCTCCAAGACACAGTTTCTGGCTATCTCTTTATCTTCTTCTCCTCCTGATAACCCTATTGTTTTCGAAACTAACGAAATTTACTCTCTTAATTCTATCCACGTATTAGGTACCCACATAGCCCCTAACTCGCCTTGGAGGAATCACATAATCCAAATTTCTAAATCTTCATCCAAAAAATTGGGGTTTTTGTTTCGTTTCCATCATTACTTTTCCTCTTTTCAGCTACTAAAAATTTATAAAGGTCTTATCCGTTCCTGCTTAGAATACTGCTCACACATCTGGGGTGCTTCTTCTTATACTTACCTCCTTGATAGGGCTGAATCTAAGGCAGTCAGACTCATTAATGATCCTTCTCTTACTTCTAATCTGGATTCTCTCTCTCTTTGCTACTACTTCCATCGCTGCTTTGATGAGTTGGCGAGTTGCATCCCTCCTCCACTGCCGAGGCAGCATAACACTCGCCAAGCGGCCTCATCTCACAAGTACTGTGTGGAGATTTGTAGCTCGCGGATTGGTTGGTGCAGCGACTGCTTCTTCCCATCTACCTCCAGACTCTGGAACTCTCTTCCTCCTTCTGTCTTCCCTAATTCTTATGACTTATCATCCTTCAGAAAGCAGATCTATCGTCATCTCAGGTCCTACTCCTCCATATCTCTGGGTCCTTTGCATTTTGACCGTATTTTTCTGTCTGTCATTTGCCTTTGTGTGATATTACCTCATCTCTGCCTTGTCCTTAACCTTTTTTCTTTTCCTTCATCTTGGTGTTTTCTCATGTCCGGGCCTTTATCGATTAGGGCAGTTTTTGCCTGTTCCGGTGTCACACTCATAAAAAAAATGGCTACATTACACAACTCTAATATAACCCTACAATCACCTCAAACCAATCACTCATACCATTCCCAACTCTCATACATGCTCTACTATTCATGTAAAAACTCTTCACCGCATTCAACTAACTTCCACTTATTCCATAGTGCCGCAACACACTCCACAACTCCATTCTATCTTCCCTATCATACTCTTTCTCTATGTCCATAAAAGCCCAAAAAGTGTTCCTACCTTTCTCCAAGAACTTCTTACACTCCTGTCTTACCGCAAACACCTGATCCACACATTCTCCTCCACTCCTGAACCCACACTGTTCTTCCCCAATCAATCTTTCAATACCTTTCCAAATTCTCTCAATTAACACCCTTCCATATACCTTAGCAACTACACTCAACAAATTAATTCCTCTAAAACTACTACACTCATACTTATCTCCTTTCCCTTTTTAAAATGGAACTATACATGCACTCCTCCAATCAACTGAGACCCTCCCTTTCCTGAAACATGCATTCAACAAACTAACCATCCATTCTACTAATTATCCCCCACCTTTTGACAAGCATTTAGCATGAAACCCGTCTATCTCTGTAGCTTTACGTGGTTCTATTGCTCTCAATACCAAATGTACCATCTCTTTTGTTATTCCTCCATCACTCTCATCACCTAACATTGTAATTTGCCATTCATTTACCACAGCCATAATCTCTGACTCTCTAACATATTCCTCATTTAGCAGGTTCCTAAAATATGCAGGCCATCTCTCTCTCACCTTTATTTCATCTACTACCAATTGCCCATCTGCTCCTTTCACCCTCTCCTCCCTACCACACTCACCATTTCTCATTTTAACTTCCTTCCAAAACCTCTTTTTATTCCCTTCAAAATTCTTAGACAAGCATTTGCCTCACCTTACATCCACTTCTCTCTTTACCTCCCTCACCATGTGCTTCGCTAACCTCCTCTTTGCACAATACCTTTCATACGCCTCTACATTAATTACCTGCAACCATACCTCATAAGCCTACTTCTTTTCAGCCACTACTACACTCACCTGCTCAATCCACCATTCACTACCTTTCATTTTGCTTCCACCACTTAGTCTCCTTCCTCACACTGCCTCGACTGCTTTATAATTTCCTCTTTGAAACAGCCCCATTCTTCTTCCACTCCCTCCTCTACTTTCTCTTTCACTACATTCCACACATTTCTCACACTAGCCTTATACTCAAAGTCTTTCTCTTTCTTATACAATTCATTCTCTTTTAGCAAGTCTCTTCCTCTCTCACTTCTCCCCATTCTCCACTTTTCTCCCACTCTCACTCTACTTTCTCCTAAATAATGATCAGATATTCCACCACTAGCTCCTCTCAATTCATTCATATCTAATACTCTTCCAATCACCCTTCTGATCACTACAACATAATCCAATGATGATCTGTCAACTACTCTTCCATTATCAACTCTGACCCATGTATACTTGTGCACATCCTTCTTTTTAAATACAGTATTAACAGTCAACATCTCTCTCAATGCACATTTCTATAATTTTCTCTTCACTCTCATTCCTATCAGGTACTCCATACTTCCCAATTACATCCTCCACTGGCTCATTCCCTACTCTAGCATTCAAATTACCCATCAACACCATATTCACATTCATTCTCCAGTCTTCCACGCACTCGTTCAATTTCATCCAAAATTCCCTTCTTTCTTCCTCACATCTTTCACCGCCTGGGCCAAATGCGGTCACAAATGCCCAAACCTCACGTCCCAGCCTCATTTTAGCCACTGTTATTCGAGAGAATCCCTCCTTCCAATCCACCACACACTTATTCATCTCTTTACTTACTAACAGAGCCACTCCCTCTCTTCCTTTCCCTATCTCTACTCCAGACACTCTACCCACCACACTCCCAAATGTCACCTCATCATTCCCTTTTATCTTAGTTTGTTCAGTGTAAGTACACCCATCTTTCTCTCCGCAAACATACTCCCTGTCACCTCTTAATTACTTTCATTTTCACCACAACCACGCACATTCAAAGATCCAATTACTAGGGTTTTGACTGGATCTCTCCTGCCAGAATACCCCTATATCTCTTGGTTACTCGTGGGAATTAAAATACAGAGGAGGGGATTCCCAGTCCCCACGCTCCACCCAATTTAGTCAACTTTTACGATGCGCAGGGGAACACGGAGGAAGTATTCTTAACCCCCCTCCTTCAGAGGGGAAAAGTTACTTTGAAATAATAATTGGTAAAGATTTATCATATGCTAGTATTTCATACACACACACACACACACACACACACACACACACACACACACACACACACACACACACACACACACACACACACACACACACACACACACACACACACACACACACACACACACACACACACATATATATATATATATATATATATATATATATATATATATATATATATATATATATATATATATGTATATATATATATATATATATATATATATATATATATATATATATATATATATATATATATATATATATATATATATATATATATATATATATATATATATATATATATATATATATATATAATGCACTTACACAGACATATATATGTGTGTGTGTAAGTACATATACAGATGTCTCCCACTTATAAACATCTGTAGATATAAATCAAAGGGGTTTTAAATTTAAATTTCGTAGGCAGAGCTTTTGTTGTCTAATATAACATTCGGCCGCTACCAACGGCGCACCACGTTGTAGCATACAGTGCATTGTCAATATTGTTTATTCACCCTGCAACCTTCAAAGTTAACTTTCGTTGAGTACCAGATTTTATGTCGTAAAATTCCTGAAATTTATATATTAATGCCCTGCTGTCAGCACCAGATGGCAATAAAAAAATAAACTTATATAACTATTAATACAAATAAAATTATTTTCAGTACTTATTTGTTCCTGACATATGTGAATTATATTAAAATAAAGATGGCAGTAAAATATACTTAAAATAGAAAGAAAATAAACTATATTAGCTATTAAAAATCATAATACATTATTGAAGCATAGAGCACTGATTGGTGTAGATCTAAGTGTAACGGGTCATGAAGGACCTATAGGGGATATTAACAATGTAATGTGGACTACTGACAAAAGTAAATAATTCAATAAATATATAAACAAGGCAAATTAATTTATTTAGAAAAGTTAATCATTTTTACGAAAACTGCATACTTAATCATTTATATACTTAAAAACTTGAATTAAAACCATTTAAAATTTAGTGTTTCTATAGAAGAGTAAATAGTGCACAGGGCTCTGAATCATATGCTAAATTCATGCTACAACCTAAATACAAAAAAGCTCAACTTAATCATCATACCATTAATAATATTAAATTCTTAACATTATCAATCAAAGAAATAGCAAAATAAAGCAAATTATAATCAAACAGAGACTCTTTAAAGTCTACAATGTGTTGAATATAGGTAAACAAATCAATCAACTCTTAATCAAACTTTCGCCTCATTACAATAGATCCCTCCATGGAAACGGAGTTTCAGGTAAAATAAAAAAAAATCAGGATGAAAACAAAACGAAATTTTCTCCCAGAACGAGACACTGCAGTTTTCTGAGAGGGAAAAACTGGGGGTTGTGATAATTCCTGAGGAGTATGACCACTACTGTCTGTAAGAACATATATAATATGAGGGGACCTTTGAGGTTTTACACATGGTACTTCAGTTAATATGACAGGTATCAAACGGTTCATTGATATATTATGTGTCTCCTGAAGGCAATTGTATCTTAATATATTTATCACGTCTTTCAATCACTGGAAAAGGACCTGTATATGGTACTCCCAATGGTTTTCTGACACTATCTACACGAACCCAAACTTTAGGTACCTTGAATGAGACATTTGGGATTTTTGGAACACTTGGCATTGTTGAAGAGTCTGATAAATGAGTAAAATCAATTTATCTCATGCACTTAACAAAGGTGTTTATAAAATCTACTGTAGAACTTGATGAGACTGGAGGCTTCACAAATAAATGACTAGAACTAAGTGGTAGTTTTCCTGTCACTAAGGTGAAAGGTGAATATCCTGAGAAGGCTGGCACACAACGTAGATCAAGGAGAACAGTTGGCAGGGCATCAAGCCAAGTTTGCTGTCTGGCCATTAAAACTGCCTTCAAGGTGCTATGGAAACGTTCTACCATTCCATTACCATGAGGATGATAAGCTGTAATTTGCATGCGATGGAATCCTACATAGGAAGATAGTTCTTGGAACGATTCTAACTCAAACTGGGCTCTTCTATCAATTGTGACATAAAGAGGTACACCAAATCTGGAAAGCCATCCATTGTGAAATGCAAGAACAATTACTTCTTTTGCTGTAATTTCCAAACTAGGTACAGCATCAATCACATATTTGGCGGTCAATACAGGCTAGCAGATATCGATATGGAGTTTGGAATTCTCCACCAGGAGGAGAACAGGGTGGCAATGGTCCCACATTATCAATGTGAACCCTCAAATCACTGACAAGGGATTTCCATTGGTAGGTTCCGGAATTTAGTGCATTTACCTAATTGTATTTACCTAATTGTGCCTACGGGAAAGAGCTCAAAGCTTGTATCTTCCCGTCTCCTGATCGGTTCCATTTTATACTTAGTGATACTTATCATACCTGTCCTTAAAACTATGGATTGAGATAGTATTAACTACCTACTCGCTTAGCGAATTCCAATTATCAACTACTCTTACACTGAAAAAGTATTTCCTTACATCCTGCAAAGAAGTTTTCTTACGAAGCTTCAAATTATGACCTCTAGTTCTAGAGCCTGCCATATCAAAATATCGATCCATATCCACCCTATCATAACCATGAAGGAATTTAAAGACTGTCACCATATCCCCCCTCACTCTTCTAGCTTCGAGTGATGGTAAGTCTAATTCCCTCAGCCTCTCATCATAACTGAGATTGCGTATTTCTGGCACCAGTTTCGTGGCATGTCTTTGAACTTTTTCAAGCTTAGCTATGTGCTTTTTCAAGTGCGGATTCCAAAAGGGGGCTGCATATTCGAGTTTTGGCCTCACATAGGTAACATAAATATTTCTGAACATTTCCTTGTCCATGTGCCTGAAGGCTACCCTTACATTTGATAAGAATGTATATGCTGCCCTTACTATGACATTTATATGTATTTCTGGAGACAAATCTGCTAGTATGTTTACCCTAGATCTCTCTCATTTTCTGTCTCTTGAAGTTGTACTCCAGCCACCGAGTAGTCAAGCTTGGGCCTTCTCGCACTTGTACCCATTCTCATTACCTTACATTTTGAAGTACTGAATTTCATTAGCCACTTTTCTGACCACTCAAGTAGACTATTTAGATCCTCCTGAAGTTCTCTACCATTGTTCTCGTTTTTTACTTTCTTCACAATCTTTGCATCATCTGCAAACATATTCATGAATGAATTTACAGACTCTGGTAGGTCATTTACATATACAAGGAACAAAAGTGGCCCTAAAACTGAACCCTGTGGAACTCCACTACTAACTCTTCTCCATTCAGACACTGAGTGTCTTACTCTAACCCTCTGTTCCCTTCCTTCTAAGTAAGTTTTTTTTCATTCCAAAACATTTCCACCTATTCTAGCCATAACTTGCAGCTTTCTAATAAGTCTCCCATGTGGAACAGTGTCAAAAGCTTTCTGGAAGTCTAGGAATATGCAATCTGGCCAGCCCTCTCTTTCCTGTAAGATTCGGCTTACCTCATCATAAAATTCTAATAAGTTTGTTACTGTTGATCTACCTTCTCTGAAGCCATGTTGCCTCACTGACAAAAAGTTGAAGGATTCCAAGTGAAGAGAGATATGTTTCGTTAGTAGTTTCTCCATAACTTTGCAAACTATGCTGGTCAAGGAAGCTGGTCTATAGTTCAGAGCCGTATCCCTCCTTCCCTTTTTGAAGATAGGTATCACATTTGCTTGTTTCCAGCATCTTGGAATCTCCCCTGACTCCAGTGACTATTTTAAATATGATACTTAGTGCCACTGATATTGAGTTTGCGCATTTTTTAAGTACGTGAGGGGATATGTCATCAGGACCTGTAGCTTTATGAACATCTAAATCCATCAGCACTTTGCATACCTCTGTGGCTGTAAGGTTGATGTTCTCTAATACCGGCCCTTGAGCTTCTATCTCTCCAATCTGAGGGGGTGGGGTATTTTCTACTGTAAATACTGACTGAAACTCCTTGTTCAATTCTTTGCAGATCTCTTCATCCGTCTCAGTGATGCTTCCATCCTCTCTCTTTAGCCTTAAAACCTGTTATTTTACCTTCAGTTTTCCTCTGATAAAGCTGTGGAAAAGCTTGGGATTTTCTTTAGCCTTCCTGGTGATGTCCCTCTCATAGTCTCTCTCTGCCTCTCTCATTTTACTTAGGTAGTCATTTCTTGTTCTTTTGTAGGTTTGCCATGCATTTATGTTTTTTCTCCTCCTTTACCTTTACCAGCATTTGTCTCTCCACTCATTAGCTCTTTTACACTCATTATCAAACCATTTCTCTCTGGCATGAATTACACCTACTTTGGTGAAAGGTATGCAGCAATCTACTATCTTCCCATATTTCTCACAAAAGATGTTATACATTTCATGTACAGATTTATTGTAAAATAAGGTTCTCCAGTCAATAACTGCAAAAAGCTCATTCATTTTGATGTAATCTCCTTTCGGATAGTTCCTCCTAATGTCCTCAGAGCCTCTACTCTCAGGCAGAATATCTTCAATGATATACTCCATCAACAACACACAGTGGTCACTCTTTCCAATTGGTGGTTCATGCTCATTTTTGTCAATATCCAACACATTATCTGTGAATACTAGATCAAGTGGTGATGGCTCATCCCCACTCCTGGCCCTCGTTGGTTCCATTACGTGTTGGTGTAGGAAATTCCCTACATTTTCTCTCCCGTGCCATGTTAACAACTGAGTTTATGACTTCAATAGTACCTATATGACTTTCCTCATAAACTTCTAGCCTATTCTGGTTCCTTGGTGGGTTATATGCAACAGCTATTATTATGCTCTCTGACCCAGTATTTATGCGAGCAACAAGAAATTCCTTGAACTCACTTTCTATAGCAAAGTTTATTTCTTCAACTTGAATCCTTTCACTTATGAGCAGTGCTATCCCTCCACCAGTCCTCTCAGATCTTTCAACCCTTAATATCCTGAAGCCCTTAGGAAAAACTGTGACACTGTTTATGTCCTCACTCAACTTAGTCTCTGTAATTGCTACTATATCTACCTTACTGTTGTGAATCCTATCTTTTATTTCTACTGCCTTACCAGGTAATCCATCAGCATTTGTGTATAACAATCTTAATGAGGCCCCATCCCCTGATCTTCTGTCATTATCTTCTTTATCTCCCCTTTGTCTGGAAGAACTCTGAAATTAAAATTTTTCTTCTCTTCTTCATTTCTTTCCTCATTTAACCTTCTTGCCTCTTCCAACATGTTTTTGATCATTCCCATCTCTTCCTGTGTTCTGTATCGTCTAATGAACACTTCTTTGAATTCTTGAAGGTCTTTTAGACTTTTTTTTCTCAACAATATTTCCCTACATGTTTCCCCTCTCTCAAAGGTTACTTTTGTTGGTCTTGGTTTTCCTTCCCTCGTATATTTACCTAGTTGGTGTATGTTTAAAATATCCTCAGGATCACAAACTACTCCAAGCTTTCTTATCAGGTCTACAACCCTAGCTTTATTTTCTTCAAGTCTCCCCTGCCATGTTGGCTCCTGGGATTCGCTTATGCCTGAGATTACCACTGTCTTCTCTTTATCAAGTGCCTGTTTGTTGAGTGGATTTGCCCTTTCCATCACAACATCTTTCATTTTTTCGATTACTGTCTCTTTATAGTCAACTGTTTGTATGTTTTCCAGTGCCACCACCTTTACAGCCTCTTTTACTGCCACATTCCCCTTTAGTGCATCAGCAAAGGAAGTTTTCATGGCATCATTTTCCATATTCAGCTCCTGGAACTCTTTTCTAAATTGTTCAATGTTTTCCTTAATCTGAACATTCCAAGCAGCAATCTCGTCTCTCTCAGAAGAGGTTGTCATTTAGCTGTTTGTTTTTATCTTCTTGTTTAGAAATTCTAGTTTCTAGTTCACTCTTTTCCCCTTCCAGCTTCTTTATTCTTTTTTTCTAGTTCCTTTCTCTCCTGCCCTTGTGCTTTATTTGTTTCCTCCAAAAATCTTATTTCCTCTCTGAGTGTTTCATTCTCTTTCATTTCTCTATCCATATTCCGAATTTTATCATCAAGGCTTATAACCATTGCCTCTGAATCCTTGATTTTCTGTTTTAGTCTCCTAATAGCTACCCCTCCTCCAGACCCATGGGTGGGTGAGGTTTGGAACAGAGATGGCCTCATTTTTATGTTCTCCCTCTCACAGAATATAGAAAGAAGAAGAGAAAGATATACATCTTTGTCCATCCAAGGCCAAAAGTATCTGAACTTGATAAGTCAGAGGGAACCTTTAACACCATGATGGGAGATGGTAAGTAAGAAGTTGAAGATATCTTTTCTGAGCAGCTGTGGTACAAAAGGTCGAGGGCACTCTGAAGAAACTTCACACTCAATAATCTGATTGTCAGCCAGTCGAAAATCTTTGACTCTATTCTGGAAAGATTTTATTTCTTTGTCGCATTCTTGGGCACTGGCTATTGCAAGTAAATCAATATATGAAATAGAGATGACAATTCTCAATCAAATAAAGATTTCTTCCGTTGAAATTGGAGTAAAATGTAGTAGGTACAGATGAACCATCCACCATTTGACGGAGGGCAACTCATGCAGCCACAGCAGAACAATCAGTCAGCAATTGTAGTGGATCTGAGACAGGGGCATGATGACTTTAAACAGACTAATTATGTAAAGCGTATTTGATGGCACTGAAGGACTTTGCAGCTTCTGTTGTTTCTTAGATTCCCATTTAACTAGTGTTAAGTATTATATTGTACACTCAGGAAGTGTTTTTATTATTTAGGTTTGACAACCACAAATAGTATGTTTCGATCCTTCACATAAAGGTTTCGATCCTTTTATTAAATGTTTTAGTATCATCCAGTATTATTGACTGTTCTCATGTCATTTATATATTTTATTTAGTTTTAGAATTTATACTCTTCTACAATCGAAATGAAAGTAGTTACAGTATAGTTGTGTATACATATCCACCCCGCATCATCTCTATAACATTAACGACGAGAATGGGATATGCATTATGATGACTACACAACATACACAATTATATAGCTTCATAATGCTTTACAACCATCTACTTATCTTCAACAGGTAAGAAACAAAACAGTGGCGACAAGAATGGGATATGTATTATAATGACTACACATCATACATAATTATAGAGCTTTATAGCGCTTTACAACCATCTATTTATCTTCAACAGGTAAGAAATATAACAGTGGCGACGAGTGGTAACGACACCAGACAGAGGAGGCAGCACATTTGGCACCAACAAAGTTTTGGCAGAAGTGTGTAACCAGCCTACAGCAGTCAACCACAACCATGGTGATCGATCTACCCATGCCCAGAGCGTTTTCCATACAAGAGGAACCTTCCATTATTGCACAGAGGTGGGATAAGTGGATGGATTCGTTTGATATCTACGTCAAGGCCATAGGAATCATCAAGGAAGAGCAGAAGCATGCCCTACTACTCAAAGTAGCAGGCTTAGAGGTACAGGAGGTGTATAAAACCCCCACACCTGCAGGTAACACCCTTCAACAAACAGTATATTTCTTAAATGCCTATTTTGCTCTTAAAATTAATTTTAGATATGATATTATTTAGGTTTAGCCAGTGCTCCCATGATGCAAGTGAATCAGCTGATGCTTTTGTTACCAAATTAAAAGATTTAGTTTCTACTTGTGAGTTCCATAACAAGGAGGATGTCATAATAGATCAGGTTATAGCCAAATGTAATTCACATGAATTTAGAACAAAATTGCTTCTGGAGAAAACCCTAACATTTGATAAGGTTTTAAACACAGCTAGGATTCTGGAAGCGGCAAATTCTCAAGCTCAAGCCATTGAGGGTTTACAAAATAATTCTCAGGTTAATAAAGTGTCCTCCCAGTATGGTAAACGGCAAAGGCAACAATAAAAATGCGACAGCTTCAAGGAAACCTGAGTGTAAACAATCCACAAATGCAATACAATGTTTCAGATGTGGTAAGGTAGGTCATTATCCTAGTGACAGGACAAAGTGTCCAGCAACTGACAAGAAATGTAACAGTTGTGGATGCATGGTCATTTCAGCAACATGTGTAGGCTCCAAAAAACAGAGAAACACATAAATTATACCTCAGTTAAACATGAAACACAACAGAATGGTCAGCCAGACAAACCATCAGAGCAATTAGATAGTAGTAAACCAAAATTTGCTTTCCAAATTAACTCTATAAGTAATAAAGTGTGCCAGTTGTCATGCAAGTTGACACAGCAGCAGACGTCTCTGTGAAGTCAGAACAGGTGGCACACAAAATACATAATTTGTCCATAGAAGCTTGCAATGAAGTTCTAAGGGATTACAATGCACACAACATCAAGGTAGTAGGTTCAGCCAAGGTTAATGTTCAGTATGATCAGCAGACAGCACAGGATTTGCCCCTCACCATTTTGATAGGTCAAGGTCAAACATTAATGGGTTTAGATTGGTTGAAACATTTTCAGTTAAAATGGTAGAAAATTTTGAAGATTCTGAAAGTAGGACATAAAGCTGTTACCCCTGTGAGTGATGTGTTTTCAGAATTTAAGGAGATTTTTTCTGAAGGACATGGCAGAGTAAAAAACACAAAGACGACCTTAGTTCTGAAATCTGATGCAATACCCAGGTTTTTTGCTCCTAGAACTATCCATTTGCTTTGAAGGTCTCAGTGGAACAGGGAATTAAAAGGTTAGAAGCAGAAGGAACATGGGAGAGAGTACTGTATTCAGATTGGGGAGCCCCTTTAGCTCCAGTAGCAAAACAAGATGAAGGCGTATGGTTGTGTGGAGATTATAAGGTAACGCTAAACTCACAATTATAAATAGCCCAATACCTTCTACCCAACCCTACAAACATGTTTGCAGCCTTAGGAGAATGTAATGTCTTTTCAAAAATTGACCTAAAACATGCCTTTCAGCAGTTAGTCATGGAATTCTGTAGAGTGAATACTCATTTAGGGTTATTTCGTCCCAAAAGACTACCATATGGATTAGCTAGCAGTCCCACAACATGGCAACAAACCATGGATAAGATATTCAATGGCTTGCTCGGAGTATTTTGTTTCATTAATAACATATTAGTAGTAGGAAAAGACAAGAGAGAGCATCAAGAAAGACTAGTAGCAGTATTGAAATGCATCCAAGAAAATGGAAAGAAAATAAAAAAGAGCAAATGACATTTTAAAGTTTCAGTAATTGAATACTTAAAGCTCAAAATAAATGACCAGGGTATTCACAAGACAGATTACAAAGTCAGACCAGTACAACCAGCAAAAGTAAATGAAAATGTCAAGGAGTTACAGTCATTTTTAGGACTTCTGACATTCTACAGAAAGTTCATAATAGACTTAGCTACCCTAACAGAACCATTATATCGACTATTAAGCAAAGACGTATCATGGCACTGATCAATGGACTGTCAGCAGTCATTTGAGAAGACAAAAGCTGAAATAACTTCTCCAAAGTTCTTGACGCTTTTCAGAATGGACTTGCTGGGAAAACTAGTGTGTGACGCCTCACAGGTAGGCTTAGGTGCAATTTTAGCTCATGTAATGCCTTACAGCACAGAAAGGCCAATTGCTTATGCATCTAGATTGTTGAATAAGGCAGAAAGAAACTATTCACAAATTGAAAAGGAGGTCCTTGCACTAGTGTATGCTGTAAAGATATTCCACATATACCTATACTGCAGAAAGGAATTTAAGTTAGTCACTGACTACAAACCATTATTAGCCATTTTAGGTCCAAAGCAGGTTTACCTACTCTAGTCGTTGCATGACTATAAATGCAGGCTATCATTTTGGCAGCTTATAATTATACATTCGAGCACAACTCTAGGAAATGCAGACACACTATCTCGCTTACCCGTTGACGAACCTTCTACAGATCATGATGTCAGTATTTTGTTGTTAGACAGCTACAACTTACCTAGCACAGCTAAACATATAGCTAAAAGTACAAAGCAGGATCCAATATTGTCCAAGATACTTCAGCATTTACTTACTGGTCGAGGTTCAACAATGACTCAGGAAGAATGTAAATCATATGTGGCAGTATGGTTTGAACTTAGTGCAGAACAGGATTGCATATTACGTGGGGCCAGAATTGTTGTTCTTGAGCAGCTTAGGGAACAAGTACTCAATGATCAACATGAAGATCACCAAGGCATTATAAGATCTAAAGCAATAGCTAGAAGTTACATGTGGTGGCCGGGAATGAACAAGGACATTGAAATGTCTGTTCAAAAATGTATGACTTGTTCCATCATTCAAAATAATCCCAAACCAGTACCTTTGCACCCCTGGAAATATTCTAGACATGCTTGGCAATGGCTACATATTGATTTTGCTGGCCCATTTCTTGGATATTCTTACTTAACTGTTGTCGGTGCTTACAGTAAATGGCCAGAGATCATTCCAATGCTTCCAACTACCTCACTTTGCACTATCAAAGCACTAATGCCGCTTTTGCAACCCATGGTCTGCCAGAGCGCATGGTTTCTGATAATGGTCCTCAGTTTTTTCTAAAATATTCAAAGATTTTTCGGATGTAAATGGCATTCTACGCACCTTTTCTGCACCGTATAATCCTGCCACAAATGGGGAGGCTGAAAGATTTGTCCAGACATTTAAGCATAATATGAAATGTCGACAAGCCTCGCATGCTACTGTTCCTACTAGCATAAGTAAATTACTCTTAAGTTATCGAACTACTCTGCATGCAACTACGTGTATGGCACCATCAGTTTTGTTGTTGGGGAGGAGGATTAAGACTAAATTAGATCTGATGTTGCCTGATTTTCTTAGTGATCAGCAGAACAAAGGTTTGACACAAATACAACACAAAAGGAGATACGACACATTCAACCTTCATCTCCAGTACTTTTACGATCGTACACAACACCAGACAAGTGGATATCTGGGGAAATTACACAAAAGGTTGGGAATATGCATTGTGATGCTCGAGTAAATGGAAGTGTAATGAAGAGACACATTGATCAGCTAAATCCTTCTTGGTGTGACAATAGGCATCACCCCTCAGCAGAGCAGTCTGATACTGAACAAACTCTTCATCCCAGAAATGCAGTGGAACCAGCCACGAACACAGAGGTTTCATTCTCAGCAGACGCATTAACAGTGCCTTTACCCCAGAGTCCAGTTGTATGCAGGGTACTTCCTGATAGGGCAACCAGGGGAATAGCTCCTAAGAAATTAGATTTGTAACCATGCATGATATTATGATAATATAGATATTAAGACAAGATATATTTTGCATATATCCATACATGTACTCAAAACTCTTTTAAGGGGAAAGGAAGTGTTATGTCTTAGATACCCCTTTAACTAATGCTAAGTATTATGTTATACACTCAGAAAGTGTTTTTTTAATATTAAGGTTTGACAACCACAAATATATGTTTCGATCCTTCACATAAAAGTTTCGATCCTTTTATTGAATTTTTCAGTATTATCCAGTATTATTGACTGTTCGCATGTCATTTATATATTTTATTTAGATTTAGAATTTATACTCTTCTACAAATGACGTAGCGAAATAGAAGCAGTAACAGTATAGTTGTGTATACATATCCACCCCACATCATGTCTATAACATTAACGACGAGAATGGGATATGTATTATAATGACTACACATCATACACAATTACAGAGCAACCATCTACTTACCTTCAACAGGTAAGAAATATAACAGCTTCTTCTGACCGCTGTAACTGCTCAACATTCGGAAATTCTTTGATAAGTTCTGTCATGGGAAAAACCATATCAGCAAATGAGGAATTAGACGCCTATAAAAAACAACCATACCCAAAAACCTTCTTAGATCATTAGAATCTGGGGGTAATGGGAAATCCTGGATGGTTGACTTCTTACATTATGGATGGGCAATATCTTGATGAGATACTGTAAATCCAAGGAAGTCTAAGAAGGCAGCAATAAAAACACACTTATCTTGAGAGATTCGTAAACTGTTGTCACTGATAATCTTGAAGATAGCTTTTTGGTGTATTACATGTTCTTCCAAATCACTAGACATAACGAGAATGTCATTGATGTACACAAGCACAAAATCACAGCCTATGAACGGGCAGTCCATATATCTCTGGAATGTTGCAGGGGAATTTCTAAGCCCAAAAGGCATATATGCATATTAAAATAGTCCAAATGGGGTAGTCACTGCAGTATTTTGGACGTCATCTGGATGAACATTGATTTGGTGATAAGTTTTCAATAGATCCAATTTCGTAAACACCCTTTTTCCATTATATTTAGATGAAAGGCTTGAAATATGAGGAAGTGAGTATTTATCTGGTCGGGCCATAGAGTTCAAAGCTCAATAATCACCAACCGGATGCCACTATTTTTGGAATTTTCCTTGGCATGAATAAAACTAGACTTTAGAAAATCATTAACCTCTTCTTTGGCAGCAGTAACTTTGTCAGCTGGTAATGGACGAGTTTTTGCATATACTGAGGGTGTGTCATTTGTTTCAATATGCTATGGTACACGACATTTTTAGGAGGTGTAGTAGTAGTAGAGTCACTTGGCTGCAAAAGAGTTGGGAATTCACACAAGGCCTGTTGGACACACTCAGGTAAGTTACTGCACTTATTTAAGTGTATAGGGGTAACCATACCTGTAAAATGCCATTGTGGAACTTATCTTAAAGTATTTGAAAACATTAGCAGCTTTGTTTTGCAATCCACTAGCATTTCAAAATAGGAGAAGAAATCCAAACCCAATAAAGGTTGAGTAACTGATGCTACTACAAAATTCCAGTGGAAAGTTCTTCTCAGGTGAGGGATAGCAATGTCAGTTGAAGTCTCACCAAAACATGGCACAGATTCACCGTCTGCAGCAGAAATAGAGACAACATGAAGTCGCAAATAGTATTTAGCTGCCATGAAGTGAGGGAGGATAGAGAAACTTGTTCCTGTGTCTACAATGAACTCTACTGTGCGATCCAAAATTAATATGGGTACCAATAGCAGATGCAGGGCAGAGACTGCATATACACTGACCTGCTGACTTAGTTTCCCAAATTTGAAGGAGCTGGAGATGATGGGTTGGAATTAGGAAATATTTGTACATTGCTCTTACCTGGCCATTCACACCATGGTTTGCAATTGCGTGCTGCAACACTGTAAAAGATATGAGCACGGCAGACTTTAGCTCTTTGTCTTGGATTTTAAGGTCTTAGTCCCAAAGACCAGTATGCAACAGTATCCATTTTTGTGACAACTTGAGAGGGAGGATGAGGTGCAGGCTCATGATGTCCTGTTGATGGTACATTGTAAAGTTCATAAGGTGTTGTCATTGAGGCTATTATATCAGCTATTTTACCCAATTCATCACGTGAAGCAGAGCGATTCGCAGCAAGAATAGAACCTTTCTTTGGAGGCACTGAGCTGATAAATTTATGCCCAAATAAGTCTTCAGATACATTACATTTAGCAGAATTAGATATTATTTTGTTCAGGAATAATGATGGTTTTCCTGTAAACACTGTTTTAGATAATATATTTTCAGATAGTTCTGTTTTTGTTTCTTCATATCTGGAGAGCACTTTGTCTTTGAGTTTTGTATAATTTTCTCATTCAAATACACTTTGATTTATTACTGATAACACTGTTGATGAGAGACGTTGTAAGCAGCAATGAAACTTAGAAGCTTCAGTTTTTCACTTGTCTCATTTAAAAGAAGTTTTCTAAGACTAAGAACCAGACAGTTGGGTTATCTGCTCAAACTTTTGGGATATCATGATTAGCACAAAGAGCAACTTCTTAATCTGTAGACTTGGGTTTACAAGCAACCAGTACTTAGCAAGCTTACAAGTAGAAAGTTCAGTCTTTCCTATCAACTTGGGTCTCTATGGAGGGCTACACTACTGGGTTAAGGGTAAAGTGGAGGTGGCAGTGCCTGTGGTGTATTTTGGTATTGGGTACTAGTTGGCAACACTGAGGAGAGTTGGTTCGTTTCTTATTGTTAATAAGAGAGGATGTGGAAGGCTTTCCTCTGGAGCTCCGTTTGTTGTTTATATTTCTTTGTCGTCGTAGAAGTAGCCCATAAGCTTTTTTGTCTTATTCCAATCACTATGTGATTGACTTTATTAATTCGTCCGACAATTGCCATTGAGGTGAGTACTACAGAGTCAATTTTTAATTACAAGCTATCTAGGCATAGACATCTTTTTCGAGAAGGACAGATTGAAAATGGCAATGTCCAAAGTTACCAATGATATGATTTAGTCTTTCTCTGGTGAAGGCGAATGTTGTTTCGTAGTTGAAAAAGATAACCTTTGTAGTGAAGTTGCAGAAGATATCGGACTAGGCTAGTTTTATTCTGTTATATTTAGAAGGGGATGTGCTTGCACTGTATTTGGAGTTCAATGATGAGGATCAGGCTGATGCAGAAAAATTCAGGAAAAATTGCGGACTGCATTTACTGGTGATGCGTTTATTGTGTTTGGCAAATTGGTTCATATGATATGGACAGGTTAACCAGTTGATGTTTTTGCCAGTGATATTAGACGGTTGGCCTCTTTAGCTAAGATTAGTAAGGATGGGTTGGAAAATGCGGTGAAGTTAACATTTATTAATGGCTTTCCAAACTATATCAGTGTATCTTTACAACAACTCCCAAAACGTATTGAAAATGGGAATGAATGAATTGATCAGTCATGCTAGAATTTTGTCATCAAAACAGCAGGGTGGTGTATCAGCTGTGTCTGTTAGCAGGGCTAGTCCTAAGGAAAAGGGAACAGATAAACTTGATACCAACCAACTTAAGAGGCAGTGCTTTTGCTGTGGTGGCCCTCATATGATTAGAGATTGCAAAGAACAAAAAGTGCGGTGTTTTAGGTGTAATAAAACGGGTCATGTAGCTAGTCGTTGTCAAGAATAGGACTTGAGGATTTTGGAAAACGAGTAAAGGTTGGTTATTCCGCCTGTAGTCGCCCTAGTAATACATTGTGTATTGCAGTGTATTACCAATTGTTGGTGTTATAATTAATAATGAGCCTGCAAAAACACTTGTAGACACTGGCTGTTCAACAACGGTAGTTCATTCTAGGTTTGTGGCTCAGTGTGAAGGTGATGTTTACATTGATGCTTTTGATGGAAGTCAGATCAGATGTAGAGATGCAAGTTGGTTAAAACTAGGTGTTAGTGGTAAATATTTGACAGTGCGAGCTGAGGTGGTGTCGGATAATTTAGTTGATGGTGTTGATGGGGTGCTTGGTGTTGATGTGATTGATCAATTAGGTGATGTCACTATTAATTGTGGAAGGGTATCGTTGTGTCTAAGATACCACTTTAATTAGTGTTAAGATTTATATTGCATACTCAGGAAGTGTTTTCTATTATTTACGTTTAACAACCATAAACAGTATGCTTCGACCCTTCATAAAAGGGTTTCGATCCTTTT
Source organism: Halocaridina rubra (assembly GCA_037179515.1). Taxonomy (NCBI): domain Eukaryota; kingdom Metazoa; phylum Arthropoda; class Malacostraca; order Decapoda; family Atyidae; genus Halocaridina; species Halocaridina rubra. The sequence goes on from JAXCGZ010017030.1 coordinate 107,300, forward strand.
TATAAGTGTTTCGGTATTAGTCAGTATTATTCATTGTTCTCATGTCATTTATGCATTTGTTTAGGTTTAGAATTTATACTCTTCTACAAATGGCATAACGAAATAAAACAGTGACAGAATAGTTGTGTATACATATCCACTCCACTTCATCACTATAACATTAATGATGAGAAAGAGATATGCATTATAATGACTAGACATCATACACAATTATAGAGCTTGATAGAGCTTTACAACCATCTACTTATCTTGAGCAGGTAAGAAACAAAACAGTGGCAACGAGAATGGGATATGTATCATAATGACTACACATCATACACAATTATAGAGCTTCATAGAGCTTTACAACCATCTACTTATCTTGAACAGGTAAGAAGCATAACAGTGGCGACGAGTGGTAATGACACCAGGCAGAGGAGGCAGCATATTTGGCACTAAACAAATTTTGGCAGGAGTGTGTAACCAGTCCACGGCAGTCAACCATAACCATGTGGTGATCGATCTACCCATGCCCAGAGCGTTTTCTATATATTAGGAACCTTCCACTATTGCACAGAGGTGGAATAAGTGGATGGATTCATTTGACATCTACCTCAAGGCCCTAGGAGTCACCAAGTATGAGCAGAAGCATGCCCTACTACTCCATGTAGCAGGTCTAGAGGTACTGGAGGTGTATAAAACCCTCACACCTGCAGGTAACACCCTTCAACAAACAATTAATTGCCTAAATACCAATTTTGCTCATAAAAATTAATTTTAGATATGATATATATAGGTTTAGCCAGTGCACCCATGATGCAAGTGAATCAGCTGATGCTTTTGTTACCAAGTTGAAAGATTTAGCTTCTACTTGTGAGCTCCATAACAAGGAGGATATCATAATAGATCAGGCCAAATGTAATTCACATGAAATAACCCTAACATTAGATAAAGTTTTAGACACAGCTAGGACTCTGGAAGCAGCAAAATTCTCAAGCTCAGGCCATTGAGTGTTTACAAAATAATTCTCAGGTTAATAAAGTGTCCTCCCAGTATGGTAAATGGCAATGACAACAAAGAAAGAACACAACAGTTCAAAGGAAACCTGAGGGCAAACAATCCACAAATACAAAAACATATTTCAGGTGTGGTATGGCAGGTCATTATCCTAGTGACAGGACAAAGTGTCCAGCAACTGACAAGAAATGTAACAGTTGTAGAAACAAGGGTCATTTCAGTAACATGTGTAGGCTCCAAAAAAACAGAGAAACACTTAAATTATACCTCAGTTAAACATGAAACACAACCACAATGGTCAGTCAGACGAGCCATCAGAGCAATTAGATAGCAGTAAACCAGAATTTGCTTTAGAAATTATCTCTATAAGTAGCAAGGACAAGAGGTTACTGATTACAGTAAACATAAACAGTGTGTCAATTGCTATGTAAGTTGACACAGCAGCAGTCGTCTCTGTGAAGTCAGAACAGGTGGCACACAAAATACATAATTTGTCCATAGAAGCTTGCAATAAAGTTCTAAGGGATTACAATGCACACAACATCAAGGTAGTAGGTTTAGCCAAAGTTAATGTTCAGCATGATCAGCAGATAGCACAGGATCTGATGCTCACCATTGTGAAAGGTGAAGATCAAGCATTAATGGGTTTAGATTGGTTGAAACATTTTCTGTTAAAATGATCAGAAATGTTGAAAGTTCTGAAGGTAGAATATAGAGCTGTTACCCCTGTGAGTCATGTGTTTTCAGAATTTAAGGAGATTTTTATTGAAGGACATGGCACAGTGGAAACACAAAGGCAACCTTAGTTCTGAAATCTGATGCAACACCCAAGTTTTTTGCTCCTAGACCTATTCCATTTGCTTTGAAGGCCTCAGTTGAACAGGAAATTATAAGGTTAGAAGCAGAAGGCACATGGGAGAGAGTAATGTATTCAGACTGGGTAACCCCTCTAACTCCAGTAGCAAAAGAAGATGAAGGCGTATGGTTGTGTGGAGATGATAAGGTAACACTAAACCCACAGTTACAAATAAACCACTGCCCTCTACCCAGCCCTACAAACATGTTTGCAGCCTTAGGAGAATGATAGGTCTTTTCAAAAATTGACCTAATACATGCCTTTCAGCAGTTAGTCATGGATGGTAAGTCACGAGAATACTGAACAATAAATACGCATTTAGGGTTATTTTGTCCCAATAGACTACCATATGGAGTAGCCAGCAGTCCTGCAATATGACAGCAAGCCATGGATAAGATATTTATTGGATTGCCGAAGTATTTTGTTTCGTTGATGACATATTAGTAGCAGGAAAGGACGAGAGAGAGCATCACGAAAGACTACTAGCAGTATTGAAACGCATCCAAGAAATGGAATGAAAATAAAAAGGAGCAAATGTCATTTTAGAGTTTCAGCAACTGAATATTTAGGGTTCAAAATAAATGACCAGGGTATTCACAAGACAGATGACAAAATCAGAGCAGTAGTCAGCAAAAGTGCCTGAAAATGTCAAGGTGCTACAGTCATTTTTAGGACTTATGACATTCTACAGAAAGTTCATAAGACTTAGCTACCCTAGCAGAACCATTATATCGACTGTTAAACAAAGACGTAGCATGGCACTGGTCCGTGGACTGTCAGCAGTCATTTGAGAAGATAAAAGTAGAAATAACTTCTCCAAAGTTCTTGACGCTTTTCAGAATGGACGTGCTGGTAAAACTAGTGTGTGAAGCCTCACAGGTAGCTTAGGTGTAATTTTAGCTCATGTCATGCCAGATGGCACAGAAAGGCCAATTGCTTATGCATCTAGATTGTTGAATAAGGCAGAAAGAAACTATTCACAAATTGTAAAGGAGGTCCTTGCACTAGTGTATTCTGTAAAGATATTCCACATATACCTATACGGCAGGAAGGAATTTAAGTTAATCACTGACCACAAACTATTATTAGCCATTTTAGGTCCAAAACAGGTTTATTTACTCTAGTCACTGCACGACTTCAAAGGTGGGCTATCATTTTGGCAGCTTATAATTATACATTAGAGTATAAGTCTACAACCAAGATAGGGAATGCAGACACACTATCTCGCTTACCCGTAGATGAACCTTCTACAGATCATGATGTCAGTATTTTGTTGTTAGACAGCTACAACTTACCAATCACAGCTAAACATATAGCTAAAAGTACAAAACAGGATCCAATATTGTCCAAGATACTTCAGCATTTACTTTACTGGTCGAGGTTCCACAGTTGTCAAATATAATATTTATAATCATGCAAAGTTATTTATTTTAGTTTAGTTACGCCTCATTTAAGCATCAGCTGGCATCCGTTTTCTTTAGTGTGCAGGCCTTTAAATGTTCCTAAATTATTTCACAAATAATTTTTTGCACTTTATTCATAGTAATAATTTATTAGGTAATTATTCATACTTTAGTAGTTAATTAGGAAAATTATGAAAATAATATTTATGATTTACTGATGTAAAAGAAAGACTGTTTTTGTTAAATGTTAGAATGCTTTATTTTGTTTATAAGATTGTATTGTTTTACGAAGAATATAGAGATGAAGAAAAAGGCTGCTGTTTGTTTAAAAACCCTTGCCTTCTAAATTTATGTTTTTGCTATTAAGTGAATATCAGTAATTGATATTATGGTGCCCAGACCCGGGAATTCTTTAGTATCCGGTAAGAACTATTAGTAATTTTTTAGCAGCTGTCATCCACTAGAAAACAGATAATGGAGCAGCATAAGAAGGCTAAGGCAGCAGCAGATGGGTGGTTAACTAGAGTTAGCAAGAAAATAGATAGTTTACTAGCCAGGGATCCACCACCTACCTCTAGTGAGTTAGTAGAAGCCCTAGATGAATTTGATAAAAGACTTATGAAACTAGAAGAAGTGCAAAATCAAATTGAGTTAGAAATAGATTCTGATCAATTAGACAGTTATCTAGACCAGGCAGATGCAGCTAGACAGAAGGCTAGGCATACCAGGTTGCAGTGTGCCAATAGACTTAAAGAAATTTCAGTATGTGATAATGACAATGATTCTACAGTTTCTGGAACGTCCTCAGTTCATGCAAAACTTCCTAAATTAGAATTACCTAGATTTAATGGTGAAATTACCCAGTGGCAGAGTTTCTGGGATCAATTTTCCTCCCATATAGATGATACAGATCTGCCTACTATTAGCAAGTTAACATATTTGTTGTCATTGTTAGACGGTCCTGCTAAGGATGTGGTGGAAGGAGTACCACACACTAGTGCCAGCTATAAGACAGTCGTCGATCTACTTAAGGAGAGATTTGGAAAACCTGAATGCATTATTCATGCACATGTTCAGGCTCTTCTTTCTCTGCAAGTACCAACAGAGCAAGGTAAGAATTATATTACCCAATTGTGGAGACTTCGTGATGAGGTGATGAAGCATACAAGAAGTTTGGATGCCCTAGGTATTACAGGCAAGCAATGTGAAGTTCTCTTGGCTCCCATAATTGTGCATAGGTTTCCAACTGAGTTGAGATTACTGTGGTCAAGAAATTGTGGTGGGCATGAAAGTGATCTTGATTGGTTGTTAAAATGGCTCAAAAAGGAAATTGAAGTTCTTGAAAGAAGTGAAATGTATAAGAGCCATACCCCAGCTCCTAGGCCTAATGCTAAGAATGAGGAGAAAAAGAAAGTTTTTAGTAAAGAAAATAAAGAAAAGTTGTTCACAGCCTCTGCATTACATGCAATTTCTCCAACAGAAAACTTAAGTTGTGTTTTTTGTGATAAGAAAAATCATATATCTGAAAGATGTTTTAAATTCTTAGCATTGGATGGTCAACAGAGGTTTGATAAAATGAAAGAATTAGGTATTTGTTTTAAATGCTTCAATAGTGGCCATATTTCTAGAAAGTGTAAGGTCAAATGTGCCAAGTGTAATGGTAATCATAATGTGACCATGTGTGGCATTAAGTTGAATGAACCAGTAGTCCCCCAAGCAAATACACTGGTAGCAAATGATAACCCAAGTGGGCCCTCTGCAATTGCAATGTTGTCAGGTCACTATAGTAATAGGACTGTGTTACAAACAGCTAAGGTAAAGGTAGTAAATAACAAGGGGGACATTATCACTGCTAAGCTGCTCTTTGACAGTGGCTGTGATCGTACCTATGTTAGCAATAAATGTGTAAATAAATGCAAACCTGATTGGGTCACCAGAACTGAAGCCCCTCATAGTAGTTTTGGTGGCCATGCCTCTAGTAGGGATATACAAAGTAATGAATACAAATTGCAGGTTTTAGATGATAAAGGTAAAATTGTTTCCATTTTTGCTACAGGTATTCCAAAGATTTGTCACCCACTAGTAAGACCAGTAGTACCAACCCATATTCTAGATGCTTTCCGTCATTTAAATTTAGCAGATGATTTTAATGATACTTCTCCTTTAGAATTAGATATTCTTATTGGTTTGGATTACTACTGGAGCCTCATAACCCCAAAGGATGCTGAGCAGGTAGGAGAAACTGTTGCCATGAAATCTGTATTTGGTTGGGTTTTGTCTGGAAATATTGGAAAATGCTTAATTTCAGGTATGTCTTCAACATCTGATTTTATGTCTCCCTCTTCCCAGCTCTTATGTATATCTGAGGTATCTGATACTGATGTTTCAAAATTTTGGGATCTGGAAATTGTTGGAATTACTAGTAAAGAATATAAAGAGGATATTGGAGATAAAGTTGTTAAAGAATTTAAGGATAAAATAAAGTTTGTAAATGGCAGGTATGAAGTTCAGTTACCTTGGAAGGATAACAGTGTTAAAGACTTATTGATGAGTAATGAATATCAAGCTATGAAAAGATTAAATAGGCTTTTAGTTAAATTAGATAAGGATAAAAACTTAGAGGCTGAGTATATGAAGGTTTTTGATGAGTATGAGTCTCTGGGAATAATTGAAGAGGTCCCCTTAGGGGAGGTATTGCCACCTGGACCCAATTATTACATGCCCCACAGGCTTGTTGTTAGATTAAATAATAGTAGTACAAAGGTACGTCCAGTTTTTGATGCCTCCGCTAAGGGACCATATGGAATCTCCCTAAATGACTGCATGTTAACAGGTCCCTCACTTAATCCAGATTTGGTGGAGATACTGATTAGATTTAGGCGTTGGCCATATGTGGTCACTGCTGATATTACTAAGGCTTTTTTACAGATACGTGTAAGCTGTCAAGATAAGAATGTCCATAGAATTTTTATGCCAGGTAAAAATGGAGTAAGACATATGAGATTTAATAGAGTTGTTTTTGGAAACACCTCTAGTCCCTTTATACTAAATGCTACTGTTAAGTGTCATTTAAGTAAATATTCTGATTCTGAAGTTATTCAAGATTTAAAAAGAGATATGTATGTAGATAATTGGTTCAGTGGAGCTGATAGCATAGAAGAGGTAGCAAGTAAGTATAGCACAGCATATGATATTATGGTTCAAGCTAACATGTCTCTTGAAAAACCTTCATCTAATAGTGTAATGATAGCTTCCAAGTTTAGTGATAAGATACAAATCCTAAGGGATGATGTCATTTAAAAATGGTATAATCACACTGATACATTTTCATATTGTGGTCTTAATTATGATTCTCATTTTGAAGTTTCATATACTAAAAGAACAGTTCTGAGTTTAATAGCTAAGGTGTTTGATCCTTGTGGATTTATCAGTCCATTTATCATGTATGCCAAGATTTTATTTCAGGATATTTGGAAATTGGGTGTATCTTGGGATGATAAATTGCCAGAAGATTTGGAAGTTAAATTTAAGAAATGGGTAGATAGTACCAACTACCTAAGCTCACCAGCTATAAATAGGTGTTATTTTACCAATGTACCTTGGAAGAGTATTGAACATATAGAGATTCATGGATATGGAGATGCCTCTGAAAAGGGTTTGGGGGCATGCGTATACTAAATTGGAGCTAATGGGAGCATTACTTTGTGCTAGATTAGTAATATTTGTTGAAAATGCTCTAGATTTTAAGATCAAACCTAAAATTGCATGTTGGACAGATTCCACTATTACTTTAGGGTGGATAAAGAGTAATTCAGTGATAAAGGATGTGTATGTTAATAACAGAGTAAGAGAGATTCAGCAGTTGACACCTCCCAGTCACTGGTACCACTGTAATGGATTAGATAATCCAGCTGATTTGATGACCAGAGGTCTATTAGCAGAAAAACTAGTAAACAATAACTTCTGGTTTAATGGTCCTAGTAATCTATCAGATCCCAATTTCAGCATTCAAGATAGTGATAACAATAGTGCTGTTAATGAGACTGTGGATCATAAACTTGAAGAAGATAACTTAGCATGTTTAACTGTTCAGACTGTAACTCCCATGTTTGATGTTGAAATATATAATAATCTTTATAAGTTATTGAGAATTGTTGCATATGTTTTAAGGTTTATAAGCAATTGTAGAGCTAAAAGGTTAGGTTTTGGTGTGATTATAAATGCATATCCTGGAAGAGATGGTTTGATTCGTAGTGTTGATGTTAAAACTAGAAAAGTTGTTTTTAATAGATCAATACAAAGACTACATGATTTGGAGATGAATTCTCACTTAAACTTTGTTTTAGAGAACCATTCTGAACAAGTTCCTGATCAAGTAATTGATATTCCTGATGTAGATACTGATGTAGATATTAATGAGTTGTCAGAGCAGAATTCTAATCAAATTGTTACTGATGACAATGTGTACTCAAGGAGAGAACGTTTAATTAAAAGGCCTTCTAAGTTAGATTTATGAAGTATTTATTTAATTCAAAATAGTAATGTTCTTGAATTGAGTATCTTTATTTAATATAATATAGTGTGTACTAATTGTGTTTCTTTCAGTTGGTTTATTAAGTATATGATCAGAATCTCCCCCTCCTTTTTTTTATCTTTGGTTATTTAGTAGTAAACTTATATTGGAATATGTTTGTAATATACTGTACTCTGAAATGTATGAAACTTGTGAAGATAAGGTACGTTTCATCCCTTATGGTGGGGAGTATGTCAAATATAGTATTTATAATCATGCAAAGTTATTTATTTTAGTTTAGTTACGCCTCATTTAAGCATCAGCTGGCATCCATTTTCTTTAGTTTGCAGGCCTTTAAATGTTCCTAAATTATTTCACATATAATTTTTTGCACTTTATTCATAGTAATAATTTATTAAGTAATTATTTATACTTTAGTAGTTAATTAGGAAAATTATGAAAATAATATTTATGATTTACTGATGTAAAAGAAAGACTGTTTTTGTTAAATGTTAGAATGCTTTATTTTGTTTATAAGATTGTATTGTTTTACGAAGAATATAGAGATGAAGAAAAAGGCTGCTGTTTGTTTAAAAACCCTTGCCTTCTAAATTTATGTGTTTGCTATTAAGTGAATATCAGTAATTGATAACAGTGACTCAGGAAGAATGTAAACCATATGTGGCAGTATGGTCTGAACTTAGTGCAGAACAGGATTGCATATTACATGGGGCCAGAGTTGTTGTTCCTATGCAGCTTATGGAACAGATACTCACTAATCTACTTGAGGATCACCAGGACATTGTAAGATCTAAAGAAATAGCTAGAAGTTACATGTGGTGGCCGGGAATGGACTAGGACATTGAAATGTCTGTTCAGAAATGTACGACTTGTTCCATCAATCAAAATAATCCCAAACCAACATCTTTGCACCCCTGGGACTATCCTAGACATGTTTGGCAAAGGTTACACATTGATTTTGCTGGCCTATTTCTTGGATATTCTTACTTAATTGTTGTCGAAGCTTATAGTAAATGGCCAGAGATCATTAAAAATGCAGTATGCAGTCAACTACCTCACTTTGCACTATCAGGGCACTAATGCCGCATTTTGCAACCCATGGTTTGCCAAAGCACATAGTATCTGATAATGATCCTCAGTTTTCTTCTAAAAATTTCAAAGATTTTTTAGATATAAATAGTATTCAACACACCTTTTCTGCACCGTATAATGGGGAGGCAGAAAGATTTGTCCAGACATTTAAGCATAATATGAAATGTCAACAAGCCTCGCATGCTACTGTTCCTACTAGCATAAGTAAATTACTCTTAAGTTATCAAACTACTCCATATGCAACTCCGGGTATGGCACCATCAGTTTTGTTGATGAGGAGGAGGATTAGGACTAACTTAGATCTAATGCTGGCAGATTTTCTTAGTGATCAGCAGAACAAAGCCTGGACACAATTACAACACCAAAAGGAGATACAGCACATTCAACCTTCATCTCCAGTACTTTTACGATCGTACACAACACCAGACAAGTGGATATCTGGGGAAATTACACATATAGTTGGGAATATGCATTATGATGTTGAAGTATATGGGAATGTAATGAAGAGACACACTGATCGGCTAAAACCTTCTTGGTGTGACAATAGGCACCACCTCTCAGCAGAGCAGTCTGATACTGAACAAACTCTTCATCCCAGAAATGCAGTGGAACCAGCCATGAACACAGAGGTTTCATTCTCAGCAGATGCATTAACAGTGCCTTTACCCCAGAGGCCGGTTGCATGCAGGATACATCTTGATAGGGCAACCAGGGGAATAGCTCCTAAGAAATTAGATTTGTAACCTTGCATGATATTATTGTTACCGCCACCCATGGCAGTATAGAGAGAGAGAGAGAGAGAGAGAGAGAGAGAGAGAGAGAGAGAGAGAGAGAGAGAGAGAGAGAGAGAGAGAGAGAGAGAGAGAGAGAGAGAGAGAGAGAGAGAGAGAGAGAGAGAGAGAGAGAGAGAGAGAGAGAGAGAGAGAGAGAGAGCAGCAACACACATGTATGTGTGTATATGCAGACAGAGAGAAAGAGAGAGAGGGGTGCCACGGAGTGTCAGGAAAGACACTACAGGCCCTTGTTCTTGCTTAGTAAATATAATCCATATACTGCCATACACCTCGAGTGGATAGGCAGACAGAAACTGAGTGGATCAGAGAGCAGACGTATTATTCAGCGGATTTATTCTGGGCCTCAATTACGTAAGTTATGAGAAGCTAACTGCATTAACCTGTAATAACTAACATGTAGCAAAAAATAATAAATAGAGAGTAAGGATGATGACATTAACTAAATACACTCGTGTAATGTAGAATCATATATTGTATTCAATGATTAATAGTAGTTGTTTTATGGCTTCTAGGCAAACCGTACCTATAAAGACGAGTCTGCGATGTGGCCCTTTCCTTTATCACCTACTAATAAACTTGACTGCCTTAAAAGGCATCAATGGTTTGCGTAAAGCCTAGAGGGAGATGATGAAGACCAGATGCTGAGGAGACGACCGCTACATCACAGTGGAGAGACTACGGCGACAAAGTAATCACCTTAAATGAGTCAGAGTGATGAGCGACCGTGAACAAAATATACTGGGACGAGCAAATGAAAGAACATCAGAGCGAGGATCGAAAATAGACGCAAAAGTCTATGGAGTGAAACACAAAATATCAGCCTCCCCCAAAATAAAATTCACATAATGCATTTCAGCGGCTAATAGAGAGATGAGTCTCAGCCCAGGTAAGGCATAATTTAAGAATTGTGATAGACAGAGGATCACATGAGAGCTGGTGTATGGAGGAACAGACGAATACGGCATTGTAGAGTGTGTGCCGGTGGCAACAAAGATGAATAATAAAGGTTGAAACATAGTGATAACTGATTGAATATTGTTGTGAGTTGTGCTGAAGGTCTCAGCAGACCTAAAAATTAATTATTGCAACGGGGGGAGTGCTTACACCTAGAGGGAGAGTGAAGGACAGATTGAAGAGCATTAAAGGTATAAGCAACGGCTCATGAAGCCAAGTAATTAGCTGGATTTGAGTGATGTTAAAGGTATAAGCAACGGCTCATGATGCCAAGTAATTAGCTGGATTTGAGTAATGTACAATAGCACTAAGGAAATTGTCAGGTTATTATGGGATATATTTCAACAAAGGTGAATAATAAAGGTGAACATAGTGATTACTGATTGAATATTGTTGTGAGTTGTGTTGAAGGTCTCAGCAGACCTAAAAATTAATTATTGCAATGGGGGGAGTGCTTACACCTAGAGGGAGAATGAAGGAGAGATTGAAGAGCATTAAAGGTATAAGCAATGGCTCATGAAGCCAAGTAATTAGCTGGATTTGAGAAATGTTAAAGGTATAAGCAATGGCTCATGAAGCCAAATAATTAGCTGGATTTGAGTAATGTACAATAGTAGTAAGGAAATTGTCAGGTTATTACATAATTTGTATATTGTAAAGGTTGATGCAGTTAGGAGATATTTATCTTAACAGTAGAATTGAGACAAATTAGTAGGGCTCATATTCATGTACTTGCAATGTCTGTTCTAAATGCTATAGGTTACTAGGTGCATGACGTGTTGGCTACAGTAGTATGAATGGAGGAGGTTGTCCCTCCGCAATGTGGGAGCGGAGTTCAGGTATCCCTCCGCAGTGCTACAATGGTAAGTAAGATACATTGGTAGAAACGGAGGAGGTTTCCCTCTGCAACGTGGGAGTGGAGTTCAGGTGTCCCTCCGCAGTGCTACAGTGGTAAGTAAGATACAGTAGTTTGAACGGAGGACGTTGTCCCTCCGCAATGTGAGAGCAGAATTCAGGTGTCCCTCCACAGTGCTACTGTGGTAAGTAAGCTACAGTGGTAGAAACGGAGGAGGTTTTCCCTCCACAACGTGGGAGCGGAGTTCTGGTGTCCCTCCGCAGTGCTACAGTAGTGTGAACGGAGGAGGTTTTCCCTCTGCAACGTGGGAGCGGAGTTCAGGTGTCCCTCCGCAGTGCTACTGTGGTAAGTAAGCTACAGTGGTAGAAACGGAGGAGGTTTTCTCTCTGCAATGTGGGAAGTGGCGTTGTGGAAACCCTCCACCCTGCTACAGTGGTGTGAACGGAGGAGGTTTTCCCTCCGCAACGTAGGAGCGGAGTTCTGGTGTCCCTCCTCTGTGCTACAGTAATGTGGATGGAGGAAGTTTTCCCTCCGCAATGTGGGAGCGAAGTTCAGGTGTCCCTCCGCAGTGCTACAGTGGTAAGTAAGCTACAGTGGTAGAAACGGATGAGGTTTTCCCTCTGCAACGTGGGAAGTGGAGATGTGGAATCCCTCCACACTGCTACAGTGGTGTGAACAGAGGAGGTTTTCCCTCTGCAACGTGGGAGCGGAGTTCTGGTGTCCTTCCGCAGTGCTACAGTAGTGTGAACGGAGGAGGTTTTCCCTCTGCAGCGTGGGAGCGGAGTTCAATTGTCCCTCCGCAGTGTTACAGTGGTAATTAAGCTACAGTGGTATGAACAGAGGAGGTTGTCCCTCCGCAACATGAGAGAAGAGTTAAGGTGTTCCTCTGCAATGCTACAGTGGTCAGTTTGCTACAGTGGTAAGAACGGAGGAGGTTTTCCCTCAGCAACGTGGGAACTGGAGTTGAGATATCCCTCTGGAGTGTTACAGTGGTAAGTAAACTACAGTGGTATGAACGGAGGAGGTTGTCCCTCCGCATCATGAGAGCAGAGTTAAGGTGTTCCTCCGCAATGCTACAGTGGTAAGTTTGCTACAGTGGTAAGAACGGAGGAGGTTTTCCCTCCGCAATGTGGATACCGGAGTTGGGATATTCCTACGGAATGCTACAGTGGTAACTTACCTACAGTGGTAAGTACGGAGGAGGTTTTCCCTCCATGAAGTGGGAAGCAGACATGAGGTATCTCTTCGCAGTGCGACAGTGGTATGAATATAGGAGGTTTTCCTTTTGTAATGTGGGAAGCTGAGTGGAGGTATCCCTCTGGAATGCCACAGCGGTAAGTTAGCTACAGTCCATACGCCATGCTGCAGTGGTAAGTTAGCTACAGTGGTATGAACGGAGGAGGTTTTCCCTCCGCAATGTGGGAATCGGAGTTGGGATATCCCACCGCAGTGCTTCAGTGGTGTGAACGTAGGAAGTTTTTCCATCCGCAATATAGGAAGCGAAGTTGAGGTATCCCTCTGCAGTGCAGGACCTTTTGACTAACCAAAGCGGAGTTGAAATTACCCTTCCATAATGGTAAAAGCGGAGATAAGGTTATCCATCCACAGCGTCAGCTTAGTCCGATTGAGGAAAGAGGCAGATCGCTTACCCGAATAAGATATGGAGGCAAACGATAAGAATAGGAAATTGAATATAGAAAAGGGAAGCCCTAGGATGTGGACGACAACTGAAGGCGAGACGCAAGATGCCAAGATAATTATAAGAACAGATATAGAGACACACGTGAATGAACGGCTTGGAGAACTGACAGGCGAGGCAAAGGAGCCGATGAAGAAGCTACCAACAGCAACAGAAGAAGCCCTGATGATCAGTGTCTTGGAGTCCGCCAAAGAATCCATCAGAGGCATAGCTGAACAGATAATGCAGGAGCAGTGGATAATGATGAACGGCTGCTAAGGAAGGAGCGGGTGCACGGAATAGAACTGGTGGAAAAAGGCCCGAGGAGAACAAGGAGTGATACGAGCACGAGCAAAAGGGGAAAGGCAGACGGTGAAGGGAACCACGAGGGCGAGGATCAACAGGGCAAGAAAGAGCGAGAGAGGGAGAAGCAACAAACGGATGCGGTAGCCAGCAGAAACGCTATTCCGGTCTACTCATGGCTAGTGGAACCCACAGGAGCTGCCCAATTGCGAGCAGATCCAGTGATGAACAGACAAGGGAATGCTCTTTGGCTCGACGGACTGTAAGTGCAGTTGATAGAAGTGTGAGAAGGACTGATACGGGAGGCAAGGAACGATTGCGACTCTGAAATCAGAGTGATCAAGGATGCAAGGGGTCAATTGCCTGTGAAAATGTCATGTGAGTTAGGAATGATGTCCCAAATGAAAGAGAATAACACAGGAAGCCCCTGTGGAGCAAAGGATCTCATAAGGTACATCGCAGAGCAGATGGGCAATATCCGAACGTGGGATGTGCTGGCAAGAATTGACACTGGTCGTGGGTCTCCAAGGGAAACCAGAGGCAATTGAGATGGACCAGAGTGCGAAAAGGCAAAGGAAAGGGAGACATGGTCTGAACTATGCCAATTGTGTCATGAGAGACAGTTGCTCAAAGCCTGCTGGACCTTCGCAAGGCTAGGGAGTAAGGAGCGCCTGAGGGTGGCTGCAAAGGTTTGGGTATGCTTCGGGTGCCTAAAGCAGAACACAAAGTCGCCATATGCCAAGAAAGAAAGCCATGTGAAGTACATGAGAGTGACTCGCACGCGACGATCCTGCACATGGATTATGACAGTAGGTCGACAGGGAGGACTAGTGAACGAGACAACCAAAGGAACCAGCGACCATGAGTGGAGCTCAAAGATTGCGCGTTCACTAGACAAAGCATACTGACAACTTTCTGTGTCTTCTATGACCCTCTCGGAATACTGGCGCCTTTCGTAGTCCGCGCCAAGATCATCTTCCAGGAAGAGTGCCGGACTGGTAAGAGATGGAACGAGCCTATCAGCAAGCAAGGTCAGCGGGATTGGAAGGAATGGATGCACACTTTCCGACAGTTGAAGGGGTTCATGATACCTAGACACTATCGCAATGGGGCTACGGGAGAACTTGAGCGAGTGGAATTACACACCTTTGCCGACGCATCCCAGTCGGAGTATGGAACAGCCAGCTACCTGCGCTTCATTGACACTAAGGACAGGGTAAGCGTGTCCTTCATTCTCGGTAAGACACGTTCAGCCCCTTCGAAGGGAATGAGTATACCTAGGTTGGAGCTGTGTGCCGCCAAGCTTGCTGCCGAAGTAACTGCTATCATCGCCGACAAGCTAGAGGTCAAGATTGATGATATCGTGTATTGGACAGACAGTATGCTCGTGCTGCAGTACATCAGCAATCCTAGCAGGCAGTTCAAGACCTACGTTGCTAACAGGGTGGCAGCAATACAGCGTCTGGCACCGATCCGACAATGGCGACACGTGCCCTCAGCACATAACCCAGTAGACGATGTATCGCGGGGCCTTTCGAGCCATACCATGATGGTGAGGAGCAGGTGGACAAGTGGGCCAGACTTCCTAGGCTACCCAAGGAAGCATTGGCCTCTAGAAAACACTACGCCGACAGGAGACACTGAAGACATGGAGCTGCGACCGCCCTTATCACTGACAGCATTGGTAACTGAGACTCCACCATCAGCATATCAATGCCTCTGGAACCAGTGTCTATAGCTGGGATACATTACTGAGATCGGTGGCCTGGCTATGGAGGTTCATCGGGTGGCGCTTTCCCAGGCTGGCCTCTCTGGTGAACAATCATAGCTACATCTCCGTGGACGAGTTACACATGGCTGAACATCGGGTTATTAAGGCCGTGCAAAAGGAGAGTTATGGGGAGGCAGTCAAGGCTCTCCGAAGTGGCAAGCCACTCACCAAGTGCTGTGGGATATTCCTCTTGGAGCCACACCTAGATTTGAAAGGTTTAGTATGAGTGGGTGGTCGCCTACGTAAAGCCGTGGTGACACAGGACATACATAATCCCAATTCTCCTCCCTAAGGACCCTCCAGTTACTACCCTCGTTATCCGACACATCCACCAGGTAAATGCAGGACACATGGGGAGGGAGCACACGATCGCCTCACTGAGAGAAAAGTACTGGGTCCCACAGGTGCGACGACTGGAAGATAGATTGCTGAGACAGTGCATCTTGTGCAGAAGGCAAAATGGGCAGCCGCGACCACAGAGACAGGTGGGTCTTCCAGATGATAGAGTGGCATATGGACAAACCCCCTTTGAGGCCACAGGACTCGACTGCTTTGGCCACTTCATGGTTACTGTGGGACGTCGATGCGATAAGAGATGGGGCTGCCTCTTTACGTGCCTTAGCACCAGGGCGGTCCACCTGAAGACACTTACCAGGCTAGATGCTGCAGACCTACTCTTGGCTATCTCTCGGTTCACGTGCAGGAGGGGCATCACACCACGGCTGTTGCGATCGGACAATGGCACCAACATGGTACGGGCGTGCAAGGATCTCAAAGAGGTTGCAAAGTCCTGAGAGGAGGTTTTCCCTCCACGAAGTGGGAAGCAGAGATGAGGTATCTCTCCGCAGTGCTACAGTGGTATGAACATAGGAGATTTTCCTTTTGTAATGTGGGAAGCTGAGTGGAGGTATCCCTCCGGAATGCTACAGCGGTAAGTTAGCTACAGTACATACGCCATGCTGCAGTGGTAAGTTAGTTACAGTGGGATGAACGGAGGAGGTTTTCCCTCCGCAATGTGGGAATCGGAGTTGGGATATCCCACCGCAGTGCTTCAGTGGTGTGAACGTAGGAAGTTTTTCCATCTGCAATATAGGAAGCGAAGTTGAGGTATCCCTCTGCAGTGCAGGACCTGTTGACTAACCAAAGCGGAGCTGAAATTACCCTTCCATAATGTTAAAAGCGGAGTTAAGGTGATCCATCCACAGCGTCAGCTTAGTCCGATTGAGGAAAGAGGCAGATCGCTTACCCGAATAAGATATGGAGGCAAACGATAAGAATAGAAAATTGAATATAGAAAAGGGAAGCCCTAGGATGTGGATGACAACTGAAGGCGAGAAGCAAGATGCCAAGATATTTACAAGAACAGATATAGAGACACACGTGAATGAACCGCATGGAGGACTGACAGGCGAGGCACAGGAGCCGATGAAGAAGCTACCGACAGCAACAGAAGAAGCCCTGATGATCAGTGTCTTGGAGTCCGCCAAAGAATCCATCAGAGGCATAGCTGAACAGATAATGCAGAAGCAGTGGAACAATGATGAACGGCTGTTAAGGAAGGAGCGGGTGCACGGAATAGAACTGGTGGAAAAAGGCCCGAGGAGAACAAGGAGTGATACGAGCACAAGCAGGAGGGGAAAGGCAGACGGCAAAGGGAACCACGAGGGCGAGGATCAACAGGGCAAGAAAGAGCAAGAGAGGGAGAAGCGACAAACGGATGCGGTAGCCAGAAGAAACGCTATTCCGGTCTACTCATGGCTAGTGGAACCCACAGGAGCTGCCCAATTGCGAGCAGATCCAGTGATGAACAGACAAGGGAATGCTCTTTGGCTCGACGGACTGCAGGTGCAGTTGATGGAAGTGTGAGAAGGACTGATACGGGAGGCAAGGAATGATTGCGACACTGAAATCAGAGTGATCAAGGATGCAAAGGGTCAATTGCCTGTGAAAATGTCATGTGAGTTAGGAATGATGTCCCAAATGAAAGAGAATAACACAGGAAGCCCCTGTGGAGCAAAGGATCTCATAAGGTACATTGCAGAGCAGATGGCCAATATCCGAACGTGGGATGTGCTGGCAAGAATTGACACGGGTCGTGGGTCTCCAAGGGAAACCAGAGGCAATTGAGATGGACCAGAGTGCGAAAAGGCAAAGGAAAGGGAGACAGGGTCTGAACTATGCCAATTGTGTCATGAGAGACATTTGCTCAAGGCCTACTGGAGCTTCGCAAGGCTAGGGAGTAAGGAGCGCCTGAGGGTGGCTGCAAAGTTCTGGGTATGCTTCGGGTGCCTAAAGCAGAACACGAAGTCGCCATATGCCAAGAAAGATAGCCATGTGAAGTACATGAGAGTGACTCGCACGCGACGATCCTGCACATGGATTATGACAGTAGGTCGACAGGGAGGACTAGTGAACGAGACAACCAAAGGAACCAGCGACCATCAAGCCGAAAAGGTGACATATGGTGCGATCGAGAACGAAAAGGCCATGGTTAAGAGATACAATGATGGTCAGAACAAAGAGGTGACATGCATCAGAAGATAAGCTCAGAGCCACTAACTATGCCGGACGGTCCAGGGAATGACATCAGAAAAGGGGGACAGTTGCCTTGCCTGTAGTGGAGGTGTACATCAGGATGGGGAAACCTTCGCATCAAGGACAGCTCTAGGCTGGACAGTACAGGACGCCTTGCTGCCCAGGGACACAACAGAAATGTCAACGAGCCTCACTGCCATAGCCGAGCTACCAAGATCAACAAGTGGCAATAAGTCTTTGAAGGAACAAGTACAACGGTTCTGGGAGCTGGACGAGCCCACAGCAAAGGAGGCTCAGGAGAGAGAGGGGCTGTCGCCGTTGGAACAGTATGTCTTCAGCCTGTGGGACAGTCGTGTAAACAGGAGCGGAAATCACTACATACTGCCGATCTCATTCAAGCAGTCATCGTTGCCTCAGGTCAGCAAATGGAGATCGGCTCGTCACAGATTGGATTCACTAAAGAACAGGCTCAGGAAGGATAGGGTGTTGGGAAACGCCTATAAGGCAGAATTTCAAAAACTCTTGACAGCGGGGTACATGGAACAAGTGCCAGATCAAGACCGACTCGGTGGGCAGCGGATCTGGTGCCTACCTCATCATCCGGTACTGAACCCCAGCAAACCAGGGAAGGTGCGCATTGTTTTTTACTGCACTGCGACTCATCAAGTTGTGTCTTTGAACTCACAAGTACTATAAGGGCTAGACTTCAACAGTTAACTCATGGGATTCTTCTTCAGTTTCGACAGAGCATAGTGGCAGTGATGGCAAACTCTCATCGAAGTGTTATGGATGACAGTACATGTGTGTGGGGGTGTGTGGTGTCTGGCCTGTGCAGCTTATGTCCTACGTCAAATGCTTAGAGAGTACGGAAGCCCCTACGATGAGGCGGTGAGGGACATCTATAAGAATTTATTGTCGACGACCTTATGCATACCGTGAATGATGCAAATCAGGCAGCGGCTATAGCCACGCAGTTGACGAACCTAATGAGTAAAGGAGGATTTCATCCTACGAAATGGTCGAGCAACGTGCCAGGCATGCTGAAAGGAATACAGAAGAAGGAGCTTCGTGAGCGTAAGACAAGGTCTGAAATAGTAACTGCTGCACAACCGCAAGGAAAGGAACTGGAGTGATATGGGACCAAGTAAAGGACGAGTTTGTGGTACGAGTGGAGCTCAAAGATTGCGCGTTCACTAGACAAAGCACATTGACAACTTTCAGTGTCTTCTATGACCCTCTCGGAATACTGGCGCCTTTCGTAGTCCGTGCCAAGATCATCTTCCAGGAAGAGTGCCGGACTGGTAAGAGATGGAACGAGCCTATCAGCAAGCAAGGTCAGTGGGATTGGAAGGAATGGATGCACACTTTCCGACAGTTGAAGGGGTTCGTGATACCTAGACACTATCGCAATGGGGCTACGAGAGAACTTGAGCAAGTGGAATTGCACACCTTTGCCGACGCATCCTAGTTGGAGTATGGCACCACCAGCTACCTGCGCTTCATTGACACTAAGGACAGGGTAAGCGTGTCCTTCATTCTCGGTAAGACACGTTTAGCCCCTTCGAAGGGAATGAGCATACCTAGGTTGGAGCTGTGTGCTGCCAAGCTTGCTGCCGAAGTAACTGCTATCATCGCCGACGAGCTAGAGGTCAAGATTGACGACGTCGTGTATTGGACAGACAGTATGCTCATGCTGCAGTACATCAGCAATCCTAGCAGGCGGTTCAAGACCTACGTTGCTAACAGGGTGGCAGCAATACAGCATCTGACACTGATCCGACAATGGTGACACGTGCCCTCAGCACATAATACAGTAGACGACGAATCGCGGGGCCTTTCGAGCCATGCCATGATGGTGAGGAGCAGGTGGACAAGTGGGCCGGACTTCCTAGGCTACCCAAGGAAGCATTGGTCTCTGGAAAACACTACGCCGACAGGAGACACTGAAGACATGGAGCTGCGACCGCCCTTATCACTGACAGCGTTGGTAACTGAGACTCCACCATCAGCATATCAATGCCTCTGGAACCAGTTCTCTAACTGGGATACATTACTGAGATCGGTGGCCTGGCTATGGAGGTTCATTGGTTGGTGCTTTCCCAGGCTGACCTCTCTGGTGAACAATCATAGCTACATCTCCGTGGACGAGTAACACATGGCTGAACATCGGGTTATTAAGGCCGTGCAAAAGGAGAGTTATGGGGAGGCAGTCAAGGCTCTCCGAAGTGGCAAGCCACTCACCAAGTGCTGTGGGATATTCCTCTTGGAGCCACACCTAGATTTGAAAGGTTTAGTATGAGTGGGTGGTTGCCTACGTAAAGCCGTGGTGACACAGGACATACATAACCCAATTCTCCTCCCCAAGGACCCTCCAGTTACTACCCTCATTATCCGACGCATCCACCAGGTAAATGCAGGACACATGGGGAGGGAGCACACGATCGCCTCACTGAGAGAAAAGTACTGGGTCCCATAAATGCGGCGACTGGAAGATAGATTGCTGAGACAGTGTGTCTTGTGCAGAAGGCAAAATGGGCAGCCGCGACCATAGAGACAGGTGGATCTTCCAGATGATAAAGTGGCATATGGATGAACCCCCTTTGAGGCCACAGGACTCGACTGCTTTGGCCACTTCATGGTTACCGTAGGACATCGATGCGATAAGAGATGGGGCTGCCTCTTTACATGCCTTAGCACCAGGGCAGTCCACCTGAAGACACTTACCAGGCTAGATGCTGCAGACCTACTCTTGGCTATCTCTCGGTTCACGTGCAGGAGGGCCATCACGCCATGGCTGTTGCGATCGGATAATGGCACCAACATAGTACGGGCGTGCAAGGATCTCAAAGAGGCTGCGAAGTCCTGGGAGGCCGACCGAGTGTTACAAACAAGGCTGGTCGAGCCAGAAATACGTTGGATTTTCAACGCCCCCGGGGCTCCACACGCAGGAGGTGTCTGGGAGCGACAAATTCGCACTGTAAAGAAAACACTCTATACTCTGGTTGGAAATCAGGTGTTGGATGACGGTCGCCTGTAAACCTTATTCTGTGAGGTGGAGCGAATCGTCAATAATCGACCGTTAACTATGGCTTCACAGGAGCCAGGGGATGAGATGGTGCTCATGCTCTATATGCCAGGGGGGGATCCCGGCCCTTTCCCGAGAGTATGAACTGCTGAAGATTGCATCCGACGCCGATGGCGGCACGCACAACTGCTGGCTGATCAGTTCTGGAAGAGGTGGTTGAGGGAATATCTGCCGAGTTTGCGGAGCAGACAAAGGAAAGTCTGGGGGAGTCCAAATCTATCCGTTGGTGATGTGGTTCTCATCATAGATATGCCCACCCCTAGGAATCAGTGGCCACTAGCAAGGGTCATGAAAATCTTCCATAGTGATGATGGGATTGTTCGTCGGGTACGGGTCAGGACGCAGAAGGGGACACTGATGCGAGCGCCGATTCATCTCTGCTTACTGGAGGGAGTGCACATTCCGGAGATGTAATATGCCCACGTGGGGCATGGTTTCGGCAGCTGCTACTGCTCAATGGGGGGAATGTTACCGCCACCCATGGCGGTAGAGAGAGAGAGAGAGAGAAAGAGAGAGAGAGAAAGAGAGAGAGAGAGAGAGAGAGAGAGAGCAGCAACACACATGTATGTGTGTATATGCAGACAGAGAGAGAGAGAGAGAGAGAGGGATGCCACAGAGTGTCAGGAAAGACACTACTGGCCCTTGTTCTTGCTTAGTAAGTATAATCCATATACTGCCATACATCTCGAGAGGATAGGCAGACAGAAACTGAGTGGATCCGAGAGCAGATGTATTATTCAGCGGATTTATTCTGGGCCTCAATTACGTAAGTTATGAGAAGCTAACTGCATTAACCTGTAATAATTAACATGTAGCATAAAATGATAAATAGAGAGTAAGGATGATGACATTAACTAAATACACTTGTGTAATGTAGAATCGTATATTGTATTCAATGATTAATAGTAGTTCGTTTTATGGCTTCTAGGCAAACCGTACCTATAAAGACGAGTCTGCGATATGGCCCTTTCCTTTATCACCTACTAATAAACTTGACTGCCTTAAAGGCGTCAATAATTATAATAATATAGATATTAAGACAAGATATATTTTGTATATACCCGTACATGTACTCAAAGCTCTTTTAAAGGGAAAGGAAATATTGTGTCTAAGATACCCCTTTAATTAGTGTTAAGTTTTTATTACACACTCAGGAAGTGTTTTCTGTTATTTACGTTTGACAACCATAAACAGTATGTTTCGACCCTTCATATAAGGATTTTGATCCTTTTTATAATTGTTTCAGTATTATCCAGCATTATTCATTGTTCTCATGTCATTTATGTATTTGTTTAGTTTTAGAATTTATATTCTTCTACAAATGGAGCAAAGAAATAAAAGCAGTTACAGAATAGTTGTGTATACATATCCACCCCACTTCATCTCTATAACTTAAACGACGAGAATAGGATATGTATTATAATGACTACACATCATACACAATTATAGAGCTTCATAGAGCTTTACAACCATATACTTATCTTGAACAGGTAAGAAACATAACAGGTATGCTTTGGTTCTATTGGGGTTGTATCAGTTAGTTAAGAGATTGATCAGAATGCTGTGAGAGATGGGAAGTGTGCAAAGGTAGTTATTAAAGACTCAGATTTTTATGTTCTGTTTGATGGGCAAAAATGGACTGTCAGGTGCCTATTGAAGAATAACCGACCCGTGAAATTCAACAATAAAATAAGTTATGATAAGAAGTTTGAGGGTTGGAAAAAAGAAGAGTTCGAAAAGGAAGTAGACAGATGGATTAAAGAAGTGATTCTCATGCCATGGAAGGAAGATGTTAACACGGGTATTCCTGCCCTGATGGCTGTGGATCAACCCGCAAAAAACAAAGTGAGGCCCCTGCTTGATTTTCATGAACTGAACGAAAATGTTGAATATCACACAGGTGATGAGGTGATTAACATATGAAGTGAGACATTGCACAATTGGCGTCATGCAGGTGAGAAAGTGTCAGTCGTTGACTTAAAGTTGGTCTACCTACAATTGAGAGTTGACCAACTAGTTACCTATAAGGGTCAAATGTTTTGCCTTACGCGAATGAGGTTTGGGTTGACGTCAGTGTCTCCCGTATTGTCGAAGATTCTAAAGAATGTTTTAAGTAGGGATGAAAAAATAAAAAATGCGACAAGCCCATATATTGATGACTTCCTTGTGGATGAAACAAAGGTCTCTACTGATGAGGTGATCAGGCACCTAAAGAAATTTGGATTGATAAACCAAGCCCCCTGAGTCACTAATTGGAGGAGCTGCTTTGGGGCTGCGATTGTCAAAAGTTGGAGGCGAGTTGATGTTTCTGAGAGGTAATAAAGTACCTGAAGTGCCCAATACACTTATGAGAAGGGAACTATTCTCTATTTGCAATACAGTGATGGAGCATTATTCCATAGTGAGATGGTTGTGCATCACATGTAACTTTATAAAGAGAATAGCTGCAGGATCACAGTGGGAGGACTTTGTTGGTAAACAATCGACGTTGATGATTAAGGAAGTTATTGAGAGAGTAAGAGTGGATGATCCCATAAGAGGAAGCTGGTTTGTGCCTGACATTAAACACAGTATAGTGTGGTCAGATGCTAGTAAAATTGCAGTTGGGGTGGTTTTGGAAATTAACGGCAAGGCTGTTGAAGATGCCACTTGGCTGAGGAAAAAGGATGACTTCAGTCACATTAATGTTGCAGAATTAGAAGCTGTGTTGAAAGGCGTGAAATTGGCCATTAAATGTGGTCTGAATTCAGTAGAATTGAGAATTAATTCTGCAGATGTTTGGGCATGGTTGAAAAGTGTGATAAGTGCCGAAGAGTGTGTTCACACAAAGGGAGCAGCAGAAATTATTATTAAATGTCGTTTAGGAAATTTGAAGGATATGATTGCTGAATTTGGGTTGAGTGTTGTTTTGACATTGGTACCTACAGAGATGAATAAAGTTGTTGTGATGACTAGAGTTAAAAAGAACTGGTTAGTGGATGTTGAGGTAGGTGACGATGGGCAAGCACATATGTGCGCATGTGCTTTGGTAAATGTAGCTCTAACTGAGCTACACAAGAAACACCACACGGGGATTGACTGAACCTTATATTTGGCTAAAAAGTTGGACCCAGAGGTCTCAAGGGATTCTGTGAAAAGGGTGGTAAAGTGTTGTGCATAATGTCAGTCAAGCGATCCTGCTCCTGCAGTTCATAAGAGAGGTGAAGTTAGTGTTGAGCATAACTGATAACACCTGGCTATAGATGTAACTCATTATAGGGGGATTCCTTATATACCCATGATGGATTGCGACCCAAGTTGCTTTGCAATATGGAGGACATTAAAGAGAGAAGATGCACAATGCATCACAGTAGATCTGGAGAACATCTTTATGGAAAGGGGCCCAATTGACGAACTGCTGCTGGACATTAGCACAGCCTTTCGGCCTCAGTATTTAGAAGATATGTTGCATCACTGGAATATTGAAAGAGCATTTCGGCCTGCTTATAGACCAGGGGGAAACGGAATTGTAGAGAGCCACCACAGGACCATTAAGGCTATTGCTGAGAGGGGAGAAATCTCTCCCACTGAGGCAGTGTACTGGTATAACAGTACACCAAGATCTGGACAGGATGACTTGTCTGTGCCTCAATGCTCTGTGAACAAATATGAGTAGAGGTATCCTATAGTGATCTCAAATGTGGTTGCTGAGCCAAATTGAAAGCCTACCAAGTTTTGGGTAAAACCACCTGCTGCACTTTGTACCACTCAGTGGATTTGAGGAATCGTTACTCAAGTGAACTCACAAAATAATATATGTATTGATGATATGCCGAGACATTTATTGCATGTCTGGCCAGTTGTAGCTCCATTGTCCCCATCTGATGATGCCAATGAAGACTCAAGTAAGAAATTTCTGTGTTCCAAAGGATGCGATAAGCCACCGATCATTGATCAGGAGTGTGATCAGCATCCTCAGAGGATAACAAAACCTCCTGTATGGTTGCAAAACTATGTCACATACATAGAATAAACTTTTGTTTTTTCTTATTACTTTTGTAGTGTGCTAGTTTTGTTGTTTTAATTTTGTTTATGTTGAGGTACTTTTATTTCTTTCATGCCAATTAAATTTATATGTTGAGCCTATTAAAGTAGTACATGGGTCTTGAGAATATGAAGTTGTTTGTAGTCTTAAGATTATGAGGGTATGTGGCAAAGCCTGGGATTTTCTTTAGCCTTCCTGATGCTGTCCCTTTCATAGTCTCTCTCTGCCTCTCTTCTCGTACTGAAGTAATTATTTTTTGCTCTTTAATAGGTCTGCTAGGCATTTATGCTTTTTCTCCTCCTATACCTTTCCCAGCATTTGTCTCTCCACTCTTTAGCTCTTTTACACTCATTATCGAACCATTTCTCTCTGGCATGAATTACACCTACTTCGGTGAAAGGTATGCAGCAATATAATATCTTCCCATATGTCTCACAAAAGATGTCGTACATTTTGCACAGATTTGTTGTAAAATAAGATCCTCCAGTCAATAACTGCAAAAGCTCATTCATATTGATGCAATCTCCTTTTAGATAGTTCCTCCTCGTGTCCTCAGTGCCTCTACTCTCAGACAGAACATCTTCAATGATGTACTCCATCAACAACACAGAGTGGTCACTCTTTCCAATTGAAATTATCAAATAAGCACATTACATATGTGAAAACATGAATCATATTTTTACCCCGACCGGGACTCGAACCTAGGACTTATGATTACTAAGTCAAGGCGCTACCACTACACCACAGAAGGTTAAAAGGAACCCAACCTTATAGCTTATATCTGCTATATTTAGGAATGAACGCATTCTAACTGAATGCCACTATGTTCATATTACAGATTCCCCAACCTCACTCGTGGCTTCATTTTAGCATTTAATTCAAATCCCAATCTCATTCGGGCCATGAAATTATCAAATAAGCCGAATGAGAAATGGCCCAAATGAGATTGGAATTTGAATTAAATGCTAAAATGAAGCCACGAGTGAGGTTGGGAATCTGTAATATGAACATATTGGCATTCAGTTAGAATGCGTTCATTCCTAAGTATAGCAGATATAAGCTATAAGGTTGGGTTCCTTTTAACCTTCTGTGGTGTAGTGGTAGCGCCTTGACTTAGTAATCATAAGTCCTAGGTTCGAGTCCCGGTCGGGGTAAAAAAATGATTCATGTTTTCACATATGTAATGTGCTTATTTGATAATTTCATGGCCCGAATGAGATTGGGATTTGAATTAAATGCTAAAATGAAGCCACGAGTGAGGTTGGGGAATCTGTAATATGAACATAGTGGCATTCAGTTAGAATGCGTTCATTCCTAAGTATAGCAGATATAAGCTATAAGGTTGGGTTCCTTTTAACCTTCTGTGGTGTAGTGGTAGCGGCTTGACTTAGTAATCATAAGTCCTAGGTTCGAGTCCCGGTCGGGGTAAAAAAATGATTCATGTTTTCACATATGTAATGTGCTTATTTGATAATTTCATGGCCCGAATGAGATTGGGATTCGAATTAAATGCTAAAATGAAGCCACGAGTGAGGTTGGGGAATCTGTAATATGAACATAGTGGCATTCAGTTAGAATGCGTTCATTCCTAAGTATAGCAGATATAAGCTATAAGGTTGGGTTCCTTTTAACCTTCTGTGGTGTAGTGGTAGCGCCTTGACTTAGTAATCATAAGTCCTAGGTTCGAGTCCCGGTCGGGGTAAAAAATGATTCATGCTTTCACATATGTAATGTGCTTATTTGATAATTTCATGGCCCGAATGAGATTGGGAATTGAATTAACTGCTAAAATGAAGCCACGAGTGAGGTTGGGGAATCTGAAATATGAACATAGTGGCATTCAGCTAGAATGCGTTCAGTCCTAAGTATGGCAGATATAAGCTATAAGGTTGGATTCCTTTTAACCTTCTGTGCTGTAGTGGTAGTGCCTTGACTTAGTAATCATAAGTCCTAGGTTCGAGTCCCAGTCGGGGTAAAAGATGATTCATGTTTTCACATATGTAATGTGCTTATTTGATAATTTCATGGCCCGAATGAGATTGGGAATTGAATTAAATGCTAAAATGAAGCCACGAGTGAGGTTGGGGAATCTGTAATATGAACATAGTGGCATTCAGCTAGAATGCGTTCATTCCTAAGTATGGCAGATATAAGCTATAAGGTTGGATTCCTTTTAACCTTCTGTGGTGTAGTGGTAGCGCCTTGACTTAGTAATCATAAGTCCTAGGTTCGAGTCCTGGTCGGGGTAAAAAAATGATTCATGTTTTCACATATGTAATGTGCTTATTTGATATATATATATATATATATATATATATATATATATATATATATATATATATATATATATATATATATATATATATATATATATATATATATATATATATATATATATATATATATATATATACAGTGATCCCTCCCTTGTCGCGGTAGTTCGGTTCCAGGACCCGGCGTGAGACAGGAAAACCGCGAAGTAGGATCAGCCTTTATGTACATAGATATTTTAATTTATTTTTACGTTTACACTGTATAAACCTTCCCTGTACTGTTAAGAAACCACCCTTTACTTTATAAATAACAGAATGCAACGTAAATTTATATGCAAGTGATAGATAAAATTACGGTGAATGAAGTGGTAATTACATGACATACTCATATACATAGGAATTTTAAAAATAATTTGCCAAAAAAAAAACGCGAACCAAGAAACGTGATCCAGCGGGGGATCACTGTAATATATATATATATATATATATAATATAATATATATATATATATATATATATATATATATATATATATATATATATATATATATATATATATATATATATATATATATATAATATATATATATATATATATATATATATATATATATATATATATATATATATATATAATATATATATATATATATATATATAATATATATATAATATATATATAATACATATATATATATATATATATACAGGAGGTCCTTGACTTACGTCACATTTCTGTTCCCGATATGTGATGTAACCCAAATTTCAGTGGAAGTCCGATCACACCTAAATAAGCACCTATGCTAATGAAGTAGCAAAGTTTCTCTTTTTTCCATGCATTTCATTGTCTCTAATTTCACTTCTATAATGGTGGCTTTCCTTTTCTTCAAAGCATTGCCATGGGAATAATCTGCTTTATGCTTGGGAGACATAATCCAGGCCAAATATTATTAAAAAAAGAAGCAAAATAATTTATGGAAGATGCATTGTAACCATGAAACATCGTAACTCAAGGACACTGTAAACCGAGGACCATCTGTATATATATTATACCCTGGTTTGTTAATGCGTTAAATACTCACCAAACTCAAATTTTACTTGAACATATATGGTCTGTCTGCTTAGTATTTTCTACTCATATCTTCGATACTATTCAAGTGTTATAAAGTAAATACAGTATAGTAATGTACATGATTGTATTGTTTGGATATCCCGCAAGATTTCCATTGTAACATTAAAAAAAAAAATGCAGCATCAGGGATTTATCATCTATGGCTGTCTGTACTTTTTCTCTTTGACGTGATGTGGGAGGAGAGGGGAGAAAAATTTCCAGCCCCTAGAACTTTCATTGGTCTCTACAACACGCAATGTACAAGGGAAAAATATTTCTTCCCTCTGTACTTAGGATTTTTTTTTATCAATTTCATAAGATAATATATCACACTGGAAATGGACTAATGGCAACAGCTCTGTGAGATAAGGAAGACGGAATGGTTTCATCTTGATTTCACCATTCTCATGCCATTTGTATGCCATTCTGTAATAGAAAAATAAAACACTTGAGGTGGTTGTAATTGCAGGAACGGCTTCATTATAACTTACACATACTCACTTCTTTCATTTGTTCTGTGGCAAAAAAGTCAGGAATTCAATTGCATTAAAGTACTCTTTTCAAATGGAAAATATAAAAGCACAACTTTATGAGAGGGCCCTTGGATATGAGGCATTTAAACTCTTTTGGAAAAAATGCTCAATCTTGTGGACCCTTTCCATATTCACTCATCATAAACAACATTAGTGCTGTCATCTGCAATCTTTAATTCCTGTACATACATCTGAGGCATCTACAGAATTAAGAGAATTAAAACAAATATTGTAATGAAGCTTTTTTAGAGAAAAATTATAGGTCAAACTATTTGTAATAAAAATATTACAATAATAATTTGAATATACAATAAAAATTAAAAATTAATGGTAACTACAATCACAATTACCAATAAGTAATTAATCTTAACAAATACAGTAGATTCTTAAATGTTCTTAAATAAAAAATGCATATGCAATTACTAATAGAATTACAGATTGCTTAACTCTTCTCATTGCCAACAGTTAATCAAGTGCGTATCAATAACGTCAACACCAGATATCAGAATTCTTTTTACGTGCCCAGAACTTCCACTGATATTGGGGCAAGAGTCTTAAATGTAATGGGCCCGAGACTTTGGAACTCTTTACCCGCAAACTTAAGAAGCTGCCAAACATTACCCTCATTTAAATCTCATCTTTTAAATCACCTACTTAATAAGTGATTTTAGTCTCATTATTATCCTCCCATTGGGTAGACGAAGTGTACGTATGCTTATTTTAATGTGTAAATATTTTGATTATGTGCTTTGCAAATTTCATTTGTTTCATTTTGACATTTTACATTTGTAATTTGTAATTAGATTAATTATCATGTAATGGCCATTTTTGATGGAATAAAGTTTTTTACTTTACTTACTTACTTTAGTACGTAAAGATGGATTCTTTTAGTCATTATTTCACAGATACATACCAAATAGAAAACAATGCAAGCATTAAGAATGTAAAGAATTTTGTGTTAGGAAAATAAATAGCTCCCCCCACATTACATTAACATTTTTAATATTTTATATATATATATATATACATTTAGACTAGACAATCATAAGACAATGAATATTTATTTCTTGTTTAAATGCAGATGACATGGAATCACAGTACATATTTAGTATGCTTACCACTAAAAATTCATGCGCATGAAATCTAATAACATGGGAAAAGATACACAAATAAAAAACATAAGATGTTAGTTTGCGAAATCTAACACAGGAACAAAATATCAGCTAAGATGATTCAAGAGTGAGTAGTGTGAACAAAAAGCTAAAAACAATTGTAGTAAAAAATCAATTTTAAACTTTATCAGAGAAAATCCTTTCTAAGTAATAAAATTGCAGGTAAATTCAAATACAATTACATTACATATCAGTAAGAAGAATATACAATTTCACACAGTAATATTCAGTAATAATGAAATGAACATCACTTAACCAGTCTCTCATGCTTAATCAGCATAATCATTAAAATTAAAAAGAAAAAAAATCACAGCGAATAACTTATTCATCTAAATTAGATCACTATGTACAAGAAATTAGTTCTTTTACAATGTTATGTATATATCTATCAAAGCTTAATTAAAGTCTAAAATTTACTAGTAATGTACAGCTTATTAATGAAACTGATACAATTTGTTAATGACGAAATAATTCTTTCTTCAAAAAACTAAGCACCGGTGTATCTACAGACCACAAGCAAATATTAATAGGTGAACTTAATGACACACATATTTTAAATCACTTACACAGTTTAACCCTTTTAGCCTTCTTTTTGAAGCCCACAAGAATGTTGGTGATATATTGGTGGCAGTCGGTACACAAGAGTTTATATTACAGCACATCAAATTAATATATTAAATTCAATAAGATTTATGAGAAAGGCATGGCATCACTGAGATTAGTATAGCGAACTAAAAAGGTTATGAATCAATAAAAACTGAAATAGTCTGTCAGCATTCTAGTTTACTAGTCCTTGATGACTGTTTCCAATTAGTCATATCATGCATTTCATAACAAATTGGAATAAAAATATACCATCTATAACCATGGAATGTTTAATATTGTGGACCCTTTCCATATTCACTCATCATAAACAACATTAGTGCTGTCATCTGCAATCTTTAATTCCTGTACATACATCGGAGGCATCTACAGAGTTAACAGAATTAACACAAATATCGTAATGAAGCTTTTTTAGAGAAAAATTATTGGTCACTCTATTTGTAATGAAAATATTACAATAATAACTTCAAAAAACAGTAAAAATAAAAAAAATAATGGTAACTACAATCACATTACCAATAAGTAATTAATCTTAACAAATACCAAAGATAGAGATTAATGCCTCATTTCTTAAATGTTCTTGAATCAGAAATACATATGCAATAACTAATAGAGTTACAGATTGCTAAATAACACTTAGTACGTAAAGATGGATTCTTTTAGTCATTATTTCACAGATACATACCAAATAGAAAACAGTGCAAGCATTAAGAATGTAAAGAATTTTTTTTTCAGCAGCTTCAAACTAATATTAAAATAAAAAAAAAATATAGTGGGCAAAAACACGTGTATGGGTAGCATTCTAAAGTAGTCATCACAGTAAACTATGGAAAAAGTATAACCTAAAATCAGAATGTCATTAAAAAATTATTATAATCAAATTGTTGACAAAGCATATAAGTAACAGGTACTTCTTTTACAATTAAATGGAGGATACAGCAATTGATCCATTTTGGAATATTTATTCTAAGCTTTAGTCAGTACTAAAATCCATATAAATGTTACTCCAGTAATAATGCCAAAAATGTAAGTTTTTAAAGACAATAAAAATTAAACGATTTTTCTTGTAACTGCAATGTGTGAAATGTGCTATAAAATCAATCTAAACTTCAGATTGGTATTAACAAAAACTTGAAGACTTTCTATTCAAAAAAATATCTACACCATTATAGAAATGAATCCGAGCTAAATAAGTGCTTTAGCCAAGCATTCAACTTGAAATAGGAAGAAAGTCGTAAAGAATATTCATAAATTATAAAGTACAATTCGTATATTTGACACTATTTTCAAGTTAAAATATATATATAAAACACCCTAAAAATGTTCTACAGCATGTTGCTTTCAGTGACGGACTTAAGACACACACAATATACTGTACAACATATCACTATACGGGTGCTATCACTAAAAATAAATCATGTTTCAAAGGAAAATAAAAAACATCCAAAATGTGCCCATTTGCACACCATCACTAAGTATGAACAGTAAAATTTACTTGTAAGAAATAAAACATGGTGTTGTAGAGCAAGTACTTGGTCTTTGTCTTGCCTGCATATTTAAGGAAACAACAATCCTTTAACCCATACTTAATTCTTGTCCTATTGCAAAACACATGGCAGAAAATGTTAAGAGAGGCAGGATGCGATTAATTCCAGCAGTATTGTGTCTACTATTGCAGTTTTTTTGCTACCTGCTTGCCTCAACAGGATATGAGGTCATGTTGATGAATAATTCAGACTTTATGTTGGTAGTCACCACAAAACAGAAATGCCCCTGCTATGTCGTTTCCCATACAAAGTATCAAATAAAACAGAGTAATACTAATAAGAACTCTTCAGTTTAGATACACATTAGTGAATTTCAATAAAACAGCAATCCAAAAGAGACACACTGTAACAACGAATCTAATTACTTTCCAAAGAAACATGTTTTTGTGCTCATTTGATCACTGTACGCTTAGAATCACTATATTGCAACAGAGCCAATTGTACATCTTGCAAATACTTGTGTAGACAATGTGCGTTTGTTCTGATGTAACTGGAATCATTGGTTGTGTGTGCTTGACCATTAGTGCTCATCATATTTGCTATGGCAGCTTACTAGAATTTTTGGCTATCAGAGTTCCTCATATCATAAATGTTAATAGTAGAAAAGACCAAAAAATATATGCAACACTCCTCGCTAAAAAGTCACTTCATTAATAATATTATCTGTAAATAGAAATGGTAATTATTTCAATAAGTGTTGCCTAAATATTTGGTATTTGTGCACTATACAAAAGCTCGTATAAAATCTTACTTTTATAATGAATGACAGACTCATCTCAGCAAACTAATCTTACACTGGTCATAAAGGAAGGAATGTCATGTTTATAACATACACATAATTTCTAAAAACTCAGATATATTCACTTGGAACGAAAATAAAGGAAAAAAGACTTAAGCGTTGATATAACCTGAAATCTGACTCTAGAGTCAAAATATAATGAAAAAGTCCAAATCCATTGCTGCACATATTCTGTATATCTTTTGATAGAAGTACTCACTTCAGAAGTCTGTTATGAAAAGATGAGGAAGGAATAATCCAAAATGATATGAATAATGATGGAAACTGTTTCTGGTTCACATGACAAAGATTTGATGATGAAATGACAGCATAACTTCAACAAAAAGATTTATAGGTGCAATGGCATTTAAAGACATCTGGCCTCCTCTTGGCCACACAAGATTGGGACCAAATACAACAGCCAAGTTGCTTGCAGTCATCTTGTTTAAATCACTTCGATCCATGACCTGGAAATAAAAATAAATATTAAATATACAGTATATATTATCCGAGGATGATATCCAATAATATGGTAAATCAGGTTATATATTATGTTCACTCTCTTTAAAGTTATAAATAATGTTCAACAAAATATGAAGGAAGAATATAATTCATAAATAAAATTTCTCAAGTTTCTCTCTATGGCATCATGTTAAGAACATAAAGGGTAATTTTCAGAGAGAAAGACAAATTATTTCTCCCCTCTCTTTTACTGTTATCAGCAGATTATATATGATCTTTACAGATATAATTGTCCTTATTAGTATACAGTGAGAGCTACAACTACATAATTTCACAATATATAGGCAAAGTTGAATCTAACAATTTATATAAGAAAAAAAAGATCCATTACTATTGTACTCTGGCTAGGAGGAAAAAGAATAAAGTTTTATAAACAACACAACAAGTTGCAAGCAATCTACGAATTTAACAACTACAGCATTTTCGTTAAAACAAGGCATACCTGCATTAAGACGGCAATATAATAATCCTAAATGGTAAAAATTTACTTACATCTATGAGAAGGAAAAAATAACTTGGAGCTCGAAATTTTGTTAATGACAAGACGCAAAGAGAGACTTCCAGAAAAAAGTCAAGAACGGAGCTACTGCCAGCCTCTTACTAATCTAATTTAGTCGCCTCCTACAAAACACACACACACACACAGAAAACATGTCTTCATTCTTTCTTCAACACCAATAGGGATAAAGTGGAGTAACAACTCAAGTAATCGATACTATACTATCTTGCAAGAAATTCAAAAAATACTACTGTGAATGCAAAAAATTTAAATTTTACAAACGTGTGAAAGGATGGTTTTCATACCAGCATAACTTATTACTGTGAAAAACACTGCACATTACTTTAATTGAAATCTTGCTTTTAGGAATTTTGTCAAGTGAGAACTGATGACCATTGATGCATGCTGTTGCAGGGATGAGTTTAGGCTGATGCAGATGGGTGTATTCTATTGTATTGTAATCAACTTATATAAACAAGAAATCAAAATCTAACATGTTATCCATTTCATACTTTAACATATTTCAAATGCTAGACAAGCTGCGACTGTGTAATCGTGAACAGGCTAAAATACTGTATAACATTATTCAGGCCAGTTCTTTTTTCAAAATTTTTACTACAAAGAAAAAATTCTGACTTGCCTCTTTCTTGTAATCTAAGTAATTTGATCAAAATAATCTTTAGAAAGTAATGGTCTCACAGTTATGCTAGGCTGCAAGTCATTTATGGTTTTACAGATATTATAATTACTTTATAATCTGTTTGCCATATTCTTTATTAATTTTAATATTCATTTATATATCTTCCATTCAAATGGGAATTTCATATACAGGTAATTATTCCCAGAGTGGAGCATATACATGTGTGTGAGCTTTTTGATGCTGGATTCTGTTAGCATAAGTAACTGGAATTAGCATTCTGGGAAAAATACCATGCATCCGAGCATGCATAGAGACACATCTACAGGGTCACTATATAAATATATAGAGGAAAATAATAATGAAAAAATATTAATCTTGTTTTAAGGAAGTTTTTGGAACAAACTACATATTTCTATATGTAAAGTACATAAAAAGAACAAATAGGAGTTATCAAAATATGTCATGGAGATGAAGGGAAATTGATGTCTAAGTATGATATTTGGCATAATCACTAAGTATATCGAAACTATAAAGAGCAAGAAATAAATAAAAAGAATGTCATCCACATATGAAATTCTTTTTGAAGGCAGGAAGTAATTTTCCCAAAATATTTGTAATGGGAACTAATAAAGGAAAAGAAACACTAAAAATATATAATATTAAAAAGGCAAATGAATATGAAAGGAATAACATCAAAATGAGTTTGTTGACTATTCTCTAAAGAAACATTGTCTAAAGTGTAGTTGATACTTGGGAGCTATTTCCAAATGAAGCCTGTTCTACAACAATGAGGCTGTAAATATAAGGAGGGACTTGTTCACTTAAAGTAGATTATGAAATATTACTGGAATACGCAAACAGACTGTGCACGTGCATCTAGCATTAATAGCAGTAATAACATAATGGTAGTGGAGTAGAACCATATTCTGGTGACAAGGATTTCATATTATTTACGCAAACATATGCTTAAGTACTATAAAGTCAGCCTGTTTTGCTCTTTTTCTTTACCACATATTTTTTGAATTGCATAGAAAACAACATATTTTGGTAAGATACTGTAAGTGCATTTGAATAG
Source organism: Halocaridina rubra (assembly GCA_037179515.1). NCBI lineage: Eukaryota > Metazoa > Arthropoda > Malacostraca > Decapoda > Atyidae > Halocaridina > Halocaridina rubra. Next base: position 142,934 of record JAXCGZ010017030.1, read on the forward strand.
GAATAAGAAACCTCTATACAGTACACATAAAAAACATGAGTTGTAATAATCTGCAAACAATGAAAATCCTCATTTTAACCATAAAAAACTGCCCTCTCTATTAAGTAACAGGTGATGAATGATACGTACTTAAATTTATATTACGTAAGTAATTACGGTAAAAGAGGATAAATAACAGGCAAAATTAAGTACTGTGAAAGAGTTCATACGGAAATACAGCTATAATACAACAAACTGCTTTCAAACCTTTGACAGGAAGTTTACTAGGAACTTCAAGACGAGGTAGTTGTCTTCTGGTAACTTCTCTAATATAATTTGTTTGATGGATAAAAGACGCTCACTCTTGTTCAGACCTATAAAAAGCAATGAACTTCTATGAGTGCTGATTAACAGACATAACTTCAAGATCACTTCACTAAGGATTTTATGTATTAATACTCGGTATACATTGACTATTTTCCAATGTAAGGTAATTTATTAAGGAAAGACTTCACCAAATTCTACAGCCAAGTGGTATACACACAGCTTGGAAAGATAAAATAAAATCATATCGGTGCCAGAGTTAACATCAGTCCAAAAAAACCTGCCTTTCATACACAAGGCTCTGTTGGGCAAACTCTCTGGCTAGGGCTTTACCTCTTCTTTCTCTTCATATATGATTAATTATATACTGCATATATATATATATATATATATATATATATATATATATATATATATATATATATATATATATATATATATATATATATATATATATATATATATATATATATATATATATATATATATATATATATATATATATATATATATATATATATATATATATATATATACTCTTCATTTGTGATTAATTACACATTATTATGCATAAAAACATGAAAATATATTTTAGAAACTGGTAGGGCTATAAACCCTGGACAAATAATGATTGTGGTAAGGCATTACAAAGCATATCATTGAAGGTATAAGAGTAAATAGACAACTCTCATATATATATATATATATATATATATATATATATATATATATATATATATATATATATATATATATATATATATATATATATATATATATATATATATATATATATATATATATATATATATATATATATATATATATATATATATATATATATATATATATATATATATATATATATATACACACAAGTGTATATGCAGAATGACATAGTAATAAGAACTGGTAGCTTACTCTGAAACTGGATTATCTCATCATAGAGATCAAAGGTCATAAGAGGTTCCTCCAGTTCCCGGAAAAATGTTTTAATGATAACAGCTGCAGTGTGGACATCCAAGTCTATATCAAAATTGACCTCTTCACCTTTGTTGAAGCGTTCTTGCACACCTTTCACTACAGCTGCTGCACTTGATCTTCTAAAAAGACCTTCTGTTTCAAGAGCTGTATAATAAGGAAAAGATTGATATAAGCAAAACCTTTAATGATATTTTAATTAATAAAATGTGAAAAAGTTTAATGCCTCAAATAGTTATGGGTAACATTAACTGCATATTATAAATTACACACATTGTGCATATCCAAATAATTGATATTTTTATAATGATTTGTTGCTGCTTCATAAGTCTCCAGAATTAATTTAAGAAATTTAATTTTATAAGATTAGTATGCCAACTTTGCTATATATACTTAACAATTCATTGCTTCATTTTAAGTATTCTTAGCACATTGTTATAATTTCTGGTTGAATACTTCCTGAAAAATTAATGCAACCTATCAAAATAAGTCTTTACAAAATTATATCCCTGTTCACATACTGACTTAATACTAAGCAGAAAATATCAATCTCAGATTTAACTATTTTACTTATATAAAATTGTGGAAAGATACAATCAGTATCTAAATGGTGAGTATGTATGGACTCTTCAATTGGTATCATCTTAAAGCATAGGAGGAGGATTACTATATCTGGGTAATATTTGAATAATATTCAAAGACTATTTCAATATTCGGGTAATATTCCAAGAAATAGCTAAACTTCAAATTATGGCCTGAAAAACTGAATTTTTTCAATGATTCACTTTAATTAATGGGCAAAGTAGTAATTTCAAAATTATGAAATATTCCTAAAAAGCAGATGAGCAAAAATACAACTGAGATTTTTGAGCTAAATGCTGAGAATTTCAGCAATATTTCTCTGACTTACTATAACAGTGCTTTCCAAGAAATTAAATAGTTAGTTCATTTCTTTAAAAAATTTCAATACTGCATATATAATCACCTCGCCATTTACGTGAGTTTAAACTACGTGAATTTGGATTAGTGTGTCTACAAAATAATAGTAAAAAAATTAGAAATACACATTTAACGTGAGCGAGAAAGAAAAGGATTCAGCTTAGCGACTAAGCGCCCGCCACTGAGGCACTTTCCTGCCATGTGCTTCAATTTCTCTTCACCCAGCATACCGTGTAGATATATCACTTGTTCTAACTGTTGTTTTGGTAAGCTTTGTGTTTCCTGTGTCTTTTTGTGGTGTCTCTATTCATTTATCATGGCCAGTAAACGTCCAGGAAAAGACTGTGGAATAGCTTCTATTCCCAAAAGAGTGAGAAAGAGTATAAACATTGACATAAAGTTGCAAGTGTTGGCCCGTTACGAGCGTGGTGACAGTACAGCGGACATAAGAAACACAATCTTTGTTTACGTTTGTAGATAGGGGTTAGTTTTCCCCCTTCCCCCTCCTCATCTCCTACCGCTTAGTCAACCGCTCACCGCCACCATGCACGTCCCAGTATGCCTGTTGCCCACCACATAATTAAGTGAGTTAATTTGCTTACTGTACAGTATTTATTTTTAAATCTGTATATCTTTAATACTGTACAGCATATGTATATTTTAATTTACATAAGTACAGGTATTTCAGCTTGGTTATGTACTTGTAAAATATGTTTTACTTAGCTTATTTCTTTGGTATAGTGTGTTTATACACGCTTCCTCACGTTAATTCGAGAGGTGACTGTGCATATATATATATATATATATATATATATATATATATATATATATATATATATATATATATATATATATATATATATATATATATATATATATATATACAGTGTTACCCCGCTGTATCGCTCTTCTTGGTTCGCGGTCTCACTCTATCGCGGTTTTTCTTTGGATAAATTATTATTTTATTTTATGGGTATACGCAAAAATATTAAAATATTGAAAAAAAAAATTTTCAGTATTTTCATTTTTTTTTATTGAAATTTTTTTTTTCATTATTTAATTGATAAAAAAAATTATTTCCCAGCCTACGAATAATAAAACAGTAAAAAAATAGTAAAAAACATAAATTTAGATATACGTACGTACAGTATAACTCACAGTACAGGGTATTGCATCATGCAAAACAGTGTCCGATAGCGTACAATGTATTGGGGTCACAGCTACGTGAGCTAGCATATATATTTATATTTCCAGTAGTTTCATGATTTTATTGATAAAAAAAACGTATTTCTTAGCCTAAGAATAATAAAACAGCAAAAAATAGTAAACAGTATTGCACCACATAAAATACGATACCGGTATCAGTGTTTCGGAAAACGCAAAGGCTCTCACCTACGTGACCTAGTGAATATTAAAATTTTCATTATTTTATTGATAAAACAAGTATTTCCTGGCCTAAGAATAATAAAACAGTAAAAAATAATAAAAAAAAATCACAAAGTACTAAAAGTACTTTTACCATGTAAAATACAATACTGCTATCAACGTTTCGGAAAACGAAAAGGCTCTCACCCACGTGACCTAGTGAATATTAAAATTTTCATTATTTTATTGATAAAACAAGTATTTCCTAGCCTAAGAATATTAAAACAGTAAAAAATAATAAAAAACATAAAGTACTAACAGTATTTCACCATGTAAAATACGATACCGCTATCAACGTTTCGGAAACGAAAAGGCTCTTACCTACGTGAGATAGTTCATGGAATGCTATTGGCTGAAAGGTCGGGAGACAACGAATCACAGAATTGTTTTTCAATATTTTCTGTATCATGGGGTCTGATTGGCTTTTTCATTGCAGTTTGCTTTTCCCTCCAATTTGCAATGTGCCGCCTCACTCGCTCAGTCTAACTCTCGTGTGCGCCGTTCTCGTTGTGCTTACTAATACGTTTTGCTTGTGATTTTTTTTATTCGCATATTAAAACCTTTGCAATGCCTCCCAAGCATCCTTCATCTTCTAAGGCTTCTTGTAGTGAGCCTAAGTGGCAAAGGAAAATGTTAACCATTGTAGATAAAGTGAAACTCTTAGATATGTTGAAAGAAGGAAAAAAGTTTGTGGATGTCGGTCGCTATTTTGGCCTCCATGAATCTACTGTGCGTTACATAAAAAAGGACGAGGCAAAGATCAGGAAAACAGCGAGCATTTCTTTTAATAAATCGGCGAAGAGGCTCATATCACCCCGCAATAAGGCAGTAGTGCGCATGGAAACTGCTTTGGCCCTGTGGATTGCTGATTGCAGAAAAAAAAACATCAGCTTAGACACCAATATCATACAAACAAAGGCGAAGAAGCTGTACGAGACAAGAAGGTATCGACGACCCACAACCAGGACCCTCCAGCGATTCTCCATTGAGGATACAACCGTTCGTTGCTAGCAGGGGATGGTTCTACAGATTTCAAAAACGCTATGGCCTAAAGAGCGTTTCAGTTTAAGGCGAGGCTGCCTCTGCAGATACAGCTGCCGCAGAAAATTACATCAAGAATGACTTCAAGAAAATTATCGCCGAAGGGGAATATGTTCCTGAGCAAGTCTTCAACATGGATGAGACTGGGTTATTTTGGAAGAGAATGCCATCTCGCACTTTTCTCTTCAAGGAAGAAGCTAAAGCCCCGGGATTTAAAGCGCACAAAGATCGCGTTACCCTCATCATGTGCGGGAATGCTGCGGGCTTCATGTTAAAGCCTGGGCTTATCTACAATTCAAAGAACCCTAGGGCTTTGAAGAACAAGAATAAGAATCTGCTGCCAGTGTATTGGATGCATAACCCCAAGGCCTGGATCACGAAAAGCCTCACATTGGACTGGTTTTACCAATGCTTTATCCCTCAGGTAAAACTTTATCTTATGGAAAAAGGCCTTGAATTTAAAGTCCTTCTTTTGATGGATAATGCTGGTGGCCACGCAACCAAGCTCCAATATGACGGTGTTCAAGTTGAGTTCCTGCCACCGAATACGACGTCACTGATTCAGCCTATGGATCAAGGCGTTATTCGTGCCTTCACGGCCCTATACACACGAAACGCCCTGGCGAACCTAGTTGATGCCATGGATTCGGACAAAGACTTCTCATTGAAGACTTACTGGCGTAATTACACGATTGCCACATGCCTAAAAAATATTCAGAAAGCAATCAAAGAGATGAAGTCGGCCACAATCAATGCCAGCTGGAAGAAATTGTGGCCCGAAATCATCCACGACCACAAGGGATTTGCTCCTGTCGAGGTGCAGAAGGCGGCAGTTGCGAAAGCTGTGAAGTTGGCTGCATTGCTAGGAGGAGAAGGCTTTAAAGATATGACTCCCGAAGATGTGAATGAACTGCTTGACTGCCACTCGCAGCCTTTGAGTGATGAAGATTTGGATGAAATGACGAAATCAGCGAGCGAAGAAGAGGAACTTGAGGAATCGCATGAACCAACTGAAGAACCTGGCCTTACACTCGAACGTTTGGCGGCCATGTATGAACATTACAAAGCACTCCAACAACTCTCGCAGGAACATGACGAAAATATGGTTCGCTCGGTGACCTTCTGTAATTTTCTCGACGATGCCATGACTCCTTACCATGCCATGTTCCAACAAATGAAGAAACAACAACAGCAACTCCCCATTACCATGTTCTTCCCCCCCCCCCCCCCACCAAAAGCAGCTGTAAAGCTTTTATTGGCTGTGAAATAATTTCCTCCGGGGTCGAGAATGATGATCATCACCTCATTCACGGTAAGTTTACCTATCATGTACAAATGCATATCACGTCATTATCACCTCATTCACCGTAATTTTATCTATCACTTTCATAAATATTTACGTTGCTTGCTGTTATTTATAATGTAAAGGGTGTTTTTTTAACAGTGCAGGGAGGGTTTATACAGTACGTAAACGAAAAAATAATTGTAAATGAGTATGTATGTCACGTCATTATCACCTCATTCACCATAATTTTATCTATCACTTTCATGAATATTTACGTTGCTTGCTGTTATCTATAATGCTAAGGGTGTTTTTTTTAACAGTGCAGGGAGGGTTTATACAGTACGTAAATGAAAAAATAATTGTAAATGAGTATGTATGTCACGTCATTATCACCTCATTCACCGTAATTTTATCTATCACTTTCATAAAAATTTACGTAGCTTGCTGTTATTTATAATGTAAAGGGTGTTTTTTTAACAGTGCAGGGAGGGTTTATACAGTACGTAAACGAAAAAATAATTGTAAATGAGTATGTGTGTCACGTCATCATCACATTCACGGTAAGTTTTCCTATCACTTTCATAAAAATTTACGTTGCTTGCTGTTATCTATAATGATAAGGGTGTTTTTTTTAACAGTGCAGGGAGGGTTTATACAGTACGTAAATGAAAAAATAATTGTAAATGAGTATGTATGTCACGTCATTATCACCTCATTCACCATAATTTTATCTATCACTTTCATAAAAATTTACGTTGCTTGCTGTTATTTATAATGTAAAGGGTGTTTTTTTAACAGTGCAGGGAGGGTTTATACAGTACATAAACGAAAAAATAATTGTAAATGAGTATGTATGTCACGTCATCATCACATTCACGGTAAGTTTTCCTATCACTTTCATAAAAATTTACGTTGCTTGCTGTTATCTATAATGTTAAGGGTGTTTTTTTTTAATAGTGCAGGGAGGGTTTATACAGTACGTAAATGAAAAAATAATTGTAAATGAGTATGTATGTCACGTCATTATCACCTCATTCACCGTAATTTTATCTATCACTTTCATAAAAATTTACGTTGCTTGCTGTTATTTATAATGTAAAGGGTGTTTTTTTTAACAGTGCAGGGAGGGTTTATACAGTGTAAACGTAAAAATATATTAAAATATCTATGTACATATAGGCGGAACCTACTTCGCGGATTTCCTGGTTCGCGGTGGGTCCCGGAACCGAACTACCGCAATAAGAGAGGCAACACTGTATGTATATATATATATATATATATATATATATATATATATATATATATATATATATATATATATATATATATATATATATATATATATATATATACAGTAATTCCTCACTATATCGCGGTTCACCTATCGCGAATTCAGTGCATAGCAGTTTTTTTTGGCGAGTTTTTTTTTTTCTGGGTATATGCGAAAATATTAAAAAAATATAAATTTTCAGTATTTTCATTATTTTATTGAAAACAAAAATTTTCATTATTTTATTGATAAAAAAATGCATTTCCCAGCCTAAGAATAATAAAACAGTAAGAAATAGTAAAAAACATAAATTTGAACATGTAACTCTGCACCATAGAAAGTATGATACCAGTATCAGCATTTTGGAAAACCCAAAGGCTTGCACCTCCACGAGCTAGCATATTTTAAAATTTACAGTAGCTTTATTATTTTATTGATAAAAAAAAGTATTTCTTAGCCTAAGAATAATAAAACAGTAAAAAATAGTAAAAACATAAATACTCACAGTATTACACCATGTAAAATACGATACCGGTATCAGCGTTTTGGAAAACGAAAAGGGTCGCACGTACATGAGCTAGTACATATTGAAATTTTCATTATTTTATTGATAAAATAAGTATTTCCTAGCCTAAGAGTAATTAAACAGTAAAAAATAGTAAAAAACATAAATTTAAACATATACACTCACAGTATTGCACCATGTGAAAGAAATACTGTACGATAGCGTACACTGTATTGGCGTCTTGGAAAACGCAAAGGCTCGCACCTACATGAGATAGTTCATGGAATGCTATTGGCTGACAGGGTGAGAGACGACGAATCACAGAATTGTTTTTCTGTATGTTCTGCATCATGGGGTCTGATTGGCATTTTGATTGAAGTTTGGTTCTCCCACCATCTTCCATTGTCTCGCCTCACTCGTTCAGTCTAACTCACATGTACGCTGTTCGCGTTGTGCTTATTAATATGTTATGCTTCAGGGGTTCTTTCGATAACAGTCTCCTATGCCTCAACAGAGTCCTCTTCAATGTCAAGAGGCTCCAGCAGATCTTCTTTAATGTCTGATTTACAAGAGATTTCCTCTACTGGGGGAGCATCAGTATCACTTCCTTTGCCTGAACAGACTCCTCTTTAATTTCAAGTGGCTTCTGCAGATCTTTTTTAACGTCTGATTTACAAGAGATTTCCTCTACTGAGGGAGCATTAGTATCATTTCCTTTGCCTCAACAGACTCCTCATTAATTTCAAGCGGCTTCTGCAGATATTCTTTAACGTCCGATTTACAAGAGATTTCCTCTTCTGGGGGAGCATTAGTATCATTTTCAGTTTTCAATGCCATCCACCTCCATCATAGAAGGAGACGGAACACAATTGGTTTCTGAAGACTGACCTGAATTGAGACCAGTTTGTGCAAAGTCCAAAGTATACTGTATTTCAAAATATCACTGATAGGATACTTGGCCTCTCCACTTCCATATTTTTCATAATGATCAAGGGTTTTCTTCCATTGTCTCGCCTCACTCGTTCAGTCTAACTCAAACGTGCACCGTTCGCGTTGTGCTTATTAATATGTTATGCTTCAGGGTTCTTTCGATAACAGACTCCTATGCCTCAACACACTCCTCTTCAATTTCAAGAGGCTCCAGCAGATCTTCTTTAACGTCTGATTTACAAGAGATTTCCTCTACTGGGGGAGCATCAGTATCATTTCCTTTGCCTGAACAGACTCCTCTTTAATTTCAAGCAGCTCCTGCAGATCTTCTTTAACGTCTGATTCACAAGAGATTTCCTCTACTGGGGGAGCATCAGTATCATTTCCTTTGCCTCAACAGACTCCTCTTTAATTTCAAGCGGCTTCTGCAGATCTTCTTTAACCTCCGATTTACAAGAGATTTCCTCTTCTGGGGGAGCATTAGTATCATTTTCACAGTTTTCAATGCCATCCGCCCCATCATAGAAGAAGGAACACAATTGATTTCTGAAGACTGACCTGAATTGAGACCAGTTTGTGCAAAGTCCAAAGTATACTGTATTTCAAAATATCACTGATAGGATACTTGGCCTCTCCACTTCCATATTTTTCATAATGATCAAGGGTTTTCTTCCATCGTCTCGCCTCACTCGTTCAGTCTAACTCACATGTGCGCCGTTCGCGTTGTGCTTATTAATATGTTATGCTTCAGGGGTTCTTTCGATAACAGACTCCTATGCCTCAACACACTCCTCTTCAATTTCAAGCGGCTCCAGCAGATCTTCTTTAACATCTGATTTACAAGAGATTTCCTCTACTGGGGGAGCATCAGTATCATTTCCTTTGCCTGAACAGACTCCTCTTTAATTTCAAGCAGCTCCTGCAGCTCTTCTTTAACGTCTGATTCACAAGAGATTTCCTCTACTGGGGGAGCATCAGTATCATTTCCTTTGCCTCAACAGACTCCTCTTTAATTTCAAGCGGCTTCTGCAGATCTTCTTTAACGTCCGATTTACAAGAGATTTCCTCTTCTGGGGGAGCATTAGTATCATTTTCACAGTTTTCAATGCCATCCACCCCCATCATAGAAGGAGAAGGAACACAATTGATTTCTGAAGACTGACCTGAATTGAGACCAGTTTGTGCAAAATCCAAAGTATACTGTATTTCAAAATATCACTGATAGGATACTTGGCCTCTCCACTTCCATATTTTTCATAATGATCAAGGGTTTACATATGTACTGTATATTTAATTCACTTCGTAACTTAGCCATGAGAAAATCAAAGAACCTGGCCTTACACTCGAATGTCTGGCAGCCATGTATGAACACGTGAAACCACTCCAACAACTCTCACAAGAACATGATAATATGGTTCATTCGGTGACCTTATGCAATCTTCTCGACGATGCCATGTCATTACAACCTCATTCACGGTAAGTTTACCTATCACTTTCATATAAATTTACGCTTGCATGTCGTTATCAATAAAGTAAAGGATGGTTCGTTAACAGTACAGGGAGGGTTTATACAGTAAACGTAAAAATCAATGTAAAATACCTATGTACATATAGGGTGATCCTACTTCACGGAAATTCACCTATCGCGGTCGGTCCCGGAACAGAACCCCCGCGACAAACGAAGGATCACTGTATATATATATATATATATATATATATATATATATATATATATATATATATATATATATATATATATATATATATATATATATATATATATATATATATATATATATATATATATATATATATATATATATATATATATATATATATATATATATATATATATATATACACACACAGTGTTACCCCGGTTATTTGCGCTTCTTGGTTCGCGTTCTCACTCTATCGCGGTTTTATTTGGGATAAATTATTATTTTATTTTATGGGTATACGCAAAAATATTAAAATATTGAAAAAAAGAATTTTTCAGTATTTTAATTTTTTTATTGAAATTTACGTTGCGTGCTGTTATTTATAATGTAAAGGGTGTTATTTTAACAGTGCAGGGAGGGTTTATACAGTTCGTAAACGAAAAAATAATTGTAAATGAGTATGTGTGTCACGTCATCACCACCTCATTCATCGTAATTTTATCTATCACTTTCATAAAAATTTACGTTGCTTGCTGCTATTTATAATGTAAAGGGTGTTTTTTTAACAGTGCAGGGAGGGTTTATACAGTACGTAAATGAAAAAATAATTGTAAATGGGTATGTATGTCATGTCATTATCACCTCATTCACCATAATTTTATCTATCACTTTCATAAATTTTACGTTGCTTGCTGTTATTTATAATGCAAAGGGTGTTTTTTTAACAGTGCAGGGAGGGTTTATACAGTACGTAAACGAAAAAATAATTGTAAATGAGTATGTATGTCACGTCATTATCACCTCATTCACCGTAATTTTTATCTATCACTTTCATAAAAATTTACGTTGCTTGCTGTTATTTAGAATGTAAAGGGTGTTTTTTTAACAGAGCAGGGAGGGTTTATACAGTACGTAAACGAAAAAATAATTATAAATGAGTATGTATATCACGTCATTATCACCTCTTCACCGTAATTTTATCTATCACTTTCATAAAAATTTACGTTGCTTGCTGTTATTTATAATGTAAAGGGTGTTTTTTTAACAGTGCAGGGAGGGTTTATACAGTACGTAAACGAAAAAATAATTGTAAATGAGTATGTATGTCACGTCATTATCACCTCATTCACCGTAATTTTATCTATCACTTTCATAAAAATTTACGTTGCTTGCTGTTATTTATAATGTAAAGCGTGTTTTTTAACAGTGCAGGGAGGGTTTACACAGTACGTAAACGAAAAAATAATTGTAAATGAGTATGTATGTCACGTCATCATCACATTCACGGTAAGTTTTCCTATCACTTTCATAAAAATTTATGTTGCTTGCTGTTATCTATAATGTTAGGGGTGTTTTTTTTAACAGTGCAGGGAGGGTTTATACAGTACATAAACGAAAAAATAATTGTAAATGAGTATGTATGTCACGTCATTATCACCTCATTCACCGTAATTTTATCTATCACTTTCATAAAAATTTACGTTGCTTGCTGTTATTTATAATGTAAAGGGTGTTTTTTAACAGTGCAGGGAGGGTTTATACAGTGTAAACGTAAAAATATATTAAAATATCTATGTACATATAGGAGGATCCTACTTCGCGGATTTCCTGGTTCACGCCGGGTCCCGGAACCGAACTACCGCGATAAGTGAGGCAACACTGTATATATATATATATATAGATATATATATATATATATATATATATATATATTATATATATATATATATATATATATATATATATATATATATATATATATATATATATATATATATTATATATATATATATATATATATATATATATATATATATATATATATATATATATATATATATATATATATATATATATATATATATATATATATATATTATATATATATATATATATATATATATATATATATATATATATATATATATATATATATATATATATATATATATATATATATATATATATATAATACACTCATACCTTGATTTAAAAGATATCAGAAACAATGGACAAAATTCAGAGCAAGTGCTAAGTCAGTACTTTTTGCAGCCAAGTAAGAGTTTTTCAGTTTAAAAGTCCCGCACACACCAATAACAAGCTCGCATCGCTGACTGCTGCTTTAAGAACTGGCCACTAGTTGGAGCAAGCTTTCAGTTTATTTACATCAGTTGTAGTGACATGCGTCATTGCTCCATATTTTGCATTTTTTATAAATGCTTCACTGTTATCGTGATTACTGTTATAGTGATTTTCTATAATCATGTAATTTCTAGGAAATGAAGAGAAATGGAAAAGGTCAGTTAAAGTGTAGCATAAAAGCTGGAGCGATTAATAATATAGAAAATGGTGTATCTGTGAAACGCATGAGTGCAGCGTGAAAAAACAAACTGTTTCAGATATCTGTAAGGCTAAGTCAAAAACTTACTGACAATGCCCTTAAGTAATCTGTTCATGGATATTCAAGGAAGTCTAATTATGTAACAGGTCATAAGAATATGAAGACGGGTAGTGAGACGAAGCAGTTTACAAGCGGTACGGTCAGCAGAAGGCCTGTGGCATTGAAGTGCCTTACAGTGCATAAAAAATGCATCCCAACAACTCAGTAGGCATCTAGGTATTGCATGCAATGCTAATGATGGTTGGTTGCAGCATTTTTGTAATCGATATGGGTTGCATAAAGTAAATGTGAGAGGTGATATTGTAAGGGCAGATACAGCAAGTGAAGAGCTTTGTAGCATTCAGTTCAATGAGCTTATGAAGAGAGAAGGCCTTCTACTTTCCCAGGTGTGCAACATAGATAAAACAGGCTTATTTATGCATTCTCTGCTTAATAATAGTCAGGCACATAAGGGTGAATGTGTAACACCTGGGAAAAAAATTAGCAAGGAAAGAATTTCAGCATTGTATTAACAGAGACTGTATGCACCAGCTTGAGATGATTCTTGTTGGTAAATCTGCTCACCCCCATGCATTAAAGGATTACATGCACACCTTGCTCGTTAAGTATTACCACATAATAAAAGCGAGATTTAACAATTACATCTACTCTGGCTGATTCACAAACATTTTGTACCAGAAGTATGCAGTTATCACGAGGAATTGTTAAAGTTTGACAGAGAGGTTGTAAAAGCTTTCATTGTTTTGGCTAACGGACCTGCGCATCCTTGTACTGAAAAGATTGTCAGTACTGACGGGAAAATCCGTGCAATGTTTTACCAGAAAACACCACATCAATAATACAGCCGATGTACCAAGGTGTTATTAGTGTGTGTAAGAGAAGATACCAGTGATGCTATGTAGATGAAGTCATGGTGGTAATTGAGGACAAGCTGGACATAGAAATTACTACCAGTTGGAAACGCACTCTTCAAAATTAAAAAAAACTACAGCTTTACGTCTGCCAGGTTTAACTTTGTTAATTTGTAAAAGAACCTGAAAATTTCTATTCTGGCGTATAGATGGAAAAAAATTAATGCAGATGAAGAACCTGATTATGACTTCTGCTGTTTTGAAGTCATCGACTTCCACTGTCTTCCACAGCATACAGGGAAGACAGATGTAATGTTGGAAGATGTTCAAGATTAGCTAGATGAAAACAAGAGTGATCCAGGATATCAATTATTTTCAGATGGAGAAATTGTTGTGGATGTGGTTGGTGACCAGGACAGCAGGAGCAGCGATGAGGAAAACAACATGCAAGTGACTTTGTTAATTATCGGAGGTGCATAATTGTATGGGCACTGTACTGCCATATGTGGAAGCACCAAGAATATCAGCATTCATTATGCAAATCTCTGAATTCTTCAGGAAGCTATGATTAGAAAACAATTCAATAGTGGCAAAGAGCTCGTTAAACACTTATTTCAAACCTGTAACAGCCCCAGCCTCACCTGAGCAACCAACACCTGCTACATCTGCACCATGACAGCTTTGCACTGGTAGTACCTATACATCACTGGAGCTGCAGAGCTCCAATGACTCAAACAAATTTCTGAGCCCCCCACTACTATGATCGCGGTTTGATTTTAAAATACACCTTGTTCCTTTTACACGCAATTTTTTTATATGTGAAATTGCAATAACGCCCCCCAAAAATAATAGTAAAAAATTCGGAATTCGCGAATAATGCCCCCCCCCCCCCCTCAAAAAAAAAAAAAAAAAATTACTGTGACAACAGGATGGACCAAAAAATGATAAAATAAAACAGCCATTATCAGGCTGTAAAGAGAAACAGATGGAGAGTGTAATGACCTGTCAGATGTGAAGGGATTATAAAAGATGTGTAATGTATATCCAGCTCTCTGCTGGGTTTTAATATACCTCTGCATTACTCTCATGATGTCTATTCCAAAAATTCTCCTTAGATCTTATTATTATTATTATTATTATTATTATTTTTATTATTATTATTATTATTATTATTATTATTATTATTATTATTATTATTATTATTATTATTTTTAACAATAATTTTCCTTTGATGATGATTTTGGAGATTATTATTATTATTATTATTATTATTATTATTAATATCATTATTATTACAAATTTGTAATTAAACCATTATTTTTACAATAAATAATGTAGTTTTGGTTGAATGAACAAGAGTTAATTAAAGATCTCTCTCTCTCTCTCTCTCTCTCTCTCTCTCTCTCTCTCTCTCTCTCTCTCTCTCTCTCTCTCTCTCTCTCTCTCTCGTTTCATTTCACTTACATTATATAGAATATATTTATATTAAAAGGAGAATAGTCTTACAAACAATGCATACATCAGTTACTTTGCAAGCTGATGAGTCGTTTGGGGCAGCAAATGATAAATATAATAATGCACTTTTAATAAAACGTTAATGAGTTAAAAGACCGTTAAATTAATTTCCTTTCCACGAATCCTTTGTAATGTCTCTCTTAAACAGGACTTAGGTAGAAATTTTTCATCTTATTATGTAAATACAATTATTGCTTTAGTCTTAATCACGTTCATTACAGTGCTCATTTTAAAGGTAATAAACCTAAGTTTTAATTCGTTTTTTGTAAAGAAATGAGAGAGAGAGAGAGAGAGAGAGAGAGAGAGAGAGAGAGAGAGAGAGAGAGAGAGAGAGAGAGAGAGAGAGAGAGAGAGAGAGAGAGAGAGAGAGAGAGAGAGAGAGAGAGGAGAGAGAGAGAGAGAGAGAGAGAGAGAGAGAGAGAGAGAGAGAGAGAGAGAGAGAGAGAGAGAGAGAGAGAGAGAGAGAGAGAGAGAGAGAGAGAGAGAGAGAGTAATTGGATACATTTTATTAACAAATTTGTCATTCAGAAACCAGATACAAATTTGAAAATGGAAGGAGGATGCAAAACACGTGTTCTGAAAATATTAAGAACATAAGAATAGGGGACACTGCAACATGCTTACTGGCACACACGAGGCAGTTCCATTTTTTAATTATATTTTCAGCATGTCTAACCTATTCTATTCTACTCTACTTATTTATTCTATTTTTCTTTTTAAGATTTTTCTAATAAACACTAATCTATTCATACCCACCCTACCTCTGTCATATATCTATATAGTCTACATTTGAAGGTGTCTAAGGTATTGGCATATATTATCCTACTAGGAATACTCTACGGTATTACCAAGCCAATTTTCACCAATTTCCCATCTGAACCTAAATTTATCAAGATTAAATCCATTACCCATTACGAGTTCTGGTTTGATAATTAATTTTTAAAACTTTATTAATATCACCCTTGTTAATCCCTTTAAACCATTTATACACCTCAATCATATCCCCCCTAACTCTGTGCCTCTCTAGAGAATGTAGATTAAGTTTTTTTTAATCTGTCATATGGTAGATTTAGGCATTGCATAATTAATATTTTTTTTCGTTTTTTAGTCTTGCTTTGAATATTTATAATTCTTATTTTATCTTTATATACATTTGCAGATAGAGGCTCGTTCTCATGCATCCTCCTCCTCTTCTACCACATAAGTTACTTGCTCACTGCCACCATGCATGTCCCAGCGTACTGATAACTGTTGCCCACTGCATAATAGAGTAAAGTATAGTAATGTATGTTAATTTCTAACTGTAAAGTGAATATGAATATCTTTTGTATACTCTTAAAAATAGATACAGGGCTTTCTGCTTTGCTATGTAGTAATAAAATATTTTTTTTACTTATCTTATATCTTTGGCATGGTGTGTCTATGTAAGGTTTGGAACGTATCTATGCCCTTTATCATTGTTTCCTATGGAAAATAACTCGTTTTTTCACGCGATTTTCCATTTACACGACACTTCTGAGAACCTATCTAGGCGTTATTTTGAGAACAAGGTGTACTACAAAAATGTTAATTTATTATACTGTATTTAGTGCTTACAAGTATTTTACATTTTCACAGTGGGTGTTGTGCTTGATTAAAAGTTAAACAGGGGGTTTTCTTTTTCTTTTAGTGATGTAACTGTTGATATTAGCCACTACACACCCCAATTCAGAAAAGATGGACGATCGGAATAACAGACGAAGGTCCCCACCTTTAGTCCATTAAACCAAGGTATGAGTGTATATATATACAAAAGCTCCCCTACTTATGAACAACTGAGCTACGAACAATAACAGATACGAACAAAAACCTACACACTATCTACCAATGTGTATTATTACATTATTATTACTCTATTAAAATTCATTAATACCGACTACTTTATTATATATATATATATATATATATATATATATATATATATATATATATATATATATATATATATATATATATATATATATATATATATATATATATATTATTTTTTTTTTCCTTTCTTTTTTATTACCACTAATACTCATTGTCTGCATCTGCCAGGGTGAGCAATAAGACTACACCCAAAGGAAGAAAGCTGAACAACAACTAAAACTAAAGATGCGCTGCCATTTTGAACCTGTAAACATCTATCACAATTAAATTTATGCTCCAAAACCAGGCCTCAGATTTCCTGTTTATCTTGATCACTTTATAAGGGCTTGATTTTGCTGAATGACATTTTATATCGCTTCACCTCATCTCATTTCCCTTTTGCCTTCCTTTCAGTCTCCTGGATTTAAAGGCTTTCTTGGAAGGGGAATCACACATCCTGCCACTTTTCCACTTCTGGGATCATTTACTTCAGAATAGTTAAAATATATATATGATTCACTTATGCCACAATAATTTTTTTTCCAAGATTAGAACCAATATATTGCTTGCTCAGTTAGATCTCCTAAGACTGCTGTATGCAAAAAATATTGCATCGAATCAACAGGAGTAGAAAACAATAAATAAAGCAATCATCTCTTGATTATAACAAAAAGCTTTCATTCTCTCCAGGAAAACTAAAGAAATGCATTTGCATAATTACTTATTTTCCTTCAAGTTTTAAGCTAACAAAAGATAGTGCTTTATTTTTTCTTCAGATACCTATTATACAGCTACGAGAGAAATAATGTACTAATCATCATACTTATTTATTTCAAGAATGAATACCATACTGAAAGTATTAAGGAGTTTGCAATCTGAAATATAGAAGTAAAAGGAAAATACAAAACGTAGTTATGAACTTACCATCTGGATGATCAAGGAAAGTAATACAATTTTTCAGTACAGGAGGGATGGGGTCATTATTATTGGCATCCTTTATATATTGCAATGAAACTCCAAACTGCTGAGTTGGCAATTTAGGCTTAGCACCAGGTGATTTTGGCAAGCTCTTAAGTTTGGCAATGAGCTGCTGATCATGTCTGCAAAGGATAAAAAAATTAAAAATTGTTAAAATAGGGACACAAAGTAAAAAATAAGACATGATCAGTAATATCTAATGACTCATGTTCTGAAACAATACTTACATTAAATTCCTGAAAAGGATAGATTCTAGGATAAAAAATCTCTACTAATCTTACTAATCTAGCCAAAAATTAAATATGATCACATAAATGACTGGTTCCAATCATCAATTCAAGTTGTTACTGAAAATCACTCTTACAATTCAGCTCTTGATTCCTATTTCTAAATTTCTCTCCAAAGATATTCCTGGTGTTAGGGAAGAAAACATTATGCTCATGTATGCCCAGTAAGTTATGAGAGATAATCACAGAATCCAAAGTCACAGGCAAAAAGTTTCCAGACAGCATAAGATGCTCTAAAATAACGTCAAAGTTAGAGCATATGTAACAAAGTATCACTACTTTTACCTATCAGTTCATGGTAAATATGAAAATAGCGCATCTGTAAACAGA
Source organism: Halocaridina rubra (assembly GCA_037179515.1). Taxonomy (NCBI): domain Eukaryota; kingdom Metazoa; phylum Arthropoda; class Malacostraca; order Decapoda; family Atyidae; genus Halocaridina; species Halocaridina rubra. Next base: position 161,526 of record JAXCGZ010017030.1, read on the forward strand.
AAAGCTTCTTTCTTCAGTAAACTTACACACAAGAGGGATAATTTTCCTATTACACCTTTAAGCTTAAATTATACATAATTTTCAGCTACCTATATTATAATGCACTCTCATCATTAATACTTAAAAACAATATTTACTTACTGCTGGACACATTGTGGAATTGGCAGTTGACTAAGATGAAGGTGTTGTTGTAGTTCATGGAGGTAGTTCACATACATCACTTTTCTTCCAAACTTAGCACTGTAAAATATATAATACTTCATTGACGATACATCAGTTTATTTTGCTGAATCAAATAATCTTAATGTAACTAGTAACATAATAAAAATAGAGCAGTTAGGAAAACATCTATTTATCTATATACATGGTCCCATTCCCTTTTACAAATAGGGGAAGCCAAGCCAAGAAACACACATTCACCACCATCCACACATACCTCAATTACTCCTCTTAACTCTTTGGGGATAGAGGGTTGCCATAATTCCCCCCTTCCACCCTGCTTGGGTCAACCACAAGGTAGGCGGGGAAGGATAATCTGATGTGAGGCCCGACAGCTGCAGCTAATTTATCCCCCTTACTTCATCACAAAGCAGCTCCCCTCACACCCGTCCATCACTATTCACTGTGCTAGCAGGTGAGAAATCCTTTTGGCCAATGTCACCTATACACAAACTTACTCCACTCATTCCTATCTCTTGCACACTCTCTCCCCTGCTCCACTGACATTTCACGTGCACTCCACACTCTCTTCACTAGTAGTTCATCACTCATCCTTTCATGTGTCCTAACCAACTCAATACTCTCTGATCTAACCAGTATGACAGCTTTCTTTCAACAACTATTCTCTGCCTGAACTAAACATTTCTTACTCTATCTATTCTAGATACATAAATTTTATTTCTCATACATCTCACTTCCATTGTATTCAACTTGTTCTATTCAACCTCTCTTGAATTACAAGTTTTTTCTCCATACAATACTGTCGGTACAATCACACCTTCATATATCCTTACATTCATTCCTAAATACCTATTTCTCAAAACACTTTTCAAGTCACATTCACATTTACTCGCTTCCTTCTATGACTTACCTCTGCATCCCTCGTCCATTCCTTGCTATGTGTGACCAGAGGTACTTAAAAGTTTCAACTTCTTCAAGAAACTCCCCCATTCACTCCGACATTCAATATACCAATATTAACACTTCTCCTGCATCGCATGACTATTTTTACCGATATTCACCCGCAACTTTCTTCTTTCTCACAACCTAACACACTCAGTTACCAAATGATTCAGTTCATTCTCAGCATCAGCCACCAGTGCTGTGTCGTCTTTGAATAGAAATTTATTAACTTTCCACAACCTTCCATACTCACCCACTAATGCCAAGCCTCTATCTAATCTCATTTACTTCCCTTACCACTCCATCCATATACAAAATAAACAACCATGGCAACATTACACAACCTTGCCGTAACCCTACATTCACCTCAAACTAATCACTCCTACCATCCCCGACTCTCAAATATTCTTTAATATTCATGAAAAAACTCTTGAATACACTCAACGAACTTCCACTTATTCCATACAGTCGCAACATACTCTACAACACCTCTCTATCAACCCTGTCATACACTTTCTCTAAGTCCATGAAAGCCCAAACATGTCCCTACATTTCTCTAAAAATTTCTCACACACCTGTCTTACCACAAAACACTGATACACACGTCCTGTTCCTCTCCTGAACCCACCCTGTTCTTCCTCAGTCAATCAACATACAATGACATATTTCAGCACTGCAACTAACAACTAATTATCTAATGTTCTAGCTTTGTATGTCATTGGGTAATATATAAGCAAAGGGTGTAACAGTCAATACAGAATAATATGTACCTGTGCACTTGCACAGAAAAGCTATGTTATTTTATTCAGGAAGGAATACAGCAATTCTGTACTTTTTCAACTTGTATAATACCTTTTATCATATAAAATTTTTAAGTAAATACTTTATATCATATAATATCTTTAAGCAAATACTTCGCCAATTTTACCAACTAATATACTATGTTTAGGTGTTATATAAACAGCTAATGTTTATTAAGAATCTCATGTGTATTAGTTGCTGTCAGTACAAATTCCTCAGCGATGCAATAATTATTCATCGTGAAGTGCATAAAATATCTAATGTGCCTTCAATGTGTCCACATGCCTATAATGTATTTTTTTATGAAATTACACAAAAGATAAAATAAAACCTTTATGAAAAAGAACATAAGCACACACAGTATATACCTTGACTTACCAACATCCAGATAAACATGCAGTCTACTATTATTATGCAGCAAGTTATGGATGGCTCCAACATTTCAAGAAATGTGCAAACTTTATTATGTTATGTACATGAAGTAAGAATATTTGTACACCCAAAACAGTACTGTATATACAAAATATCAACTCGTGAACAATTCAAGATACGGACGGCCGTTTGGAATGTAACTCGTTCATAAGATGGGAAGTGTCTATATATATATATATATGGAAGCTCCTCGACTTACGAACATCCAACATACAAATATCCCGAGATCCGAACATGCAGTCTACTATTAATGTGCAGCAATTTATGGATCCTTCCAATGTTTCAAGAAACATGCAAATTTGCATCATGCGTCTTGTTCCAACACAACTTCATGATCTTACATTAAGTTGTAGGAAAGTTTGTAGATCCAAAACAGTACTGTACACATAAAATATCAACTTACGAACAATTCATGATACGAACAGTCGATTGGAACGTAACTTGTTTTTAAGTTGGGGAGCATTTGTATATATAAGCAATGTGCAAATGTGTAACTGTATAAAAATGCATATAGGCAACTGAATTTGCCAAAGAAATTAAGTAAAAGCATAAACGAACAAACCATACATACTAGCATACCTAATGGCAGGTTTGAAGATATTGTATACCACTCTAATGAAATTAGTTGGATGGACGAGATAAAGAGCCTTTAAGTTCTTCTTGTACTTCCGATCTAGGGCTTTGTATGCAGACCACAACCAACTTACTGGAGGCTTATTTTTGGAGTTCAGACCATAGTGGAAATAGACGAGGGAATAATCTTGCTCCACATACTGATCTAATGTGAACATCAGGTACCTGCAAGTCATATACATGGTGAGACAAGCAGTGATTTGATACTTTAAGAAAACAGCATTTGGTAGTGTCACAAAATTAAATTTTTCACATTCAAGTAGTCTTACATTCTGATAAAAGTTCCAAAATAATAAATTATACCTAACTTATTCTATCAATGAAAAAAGTCAGTAACTAGTACGAATAACACAAATGTGTTGTAATATATGCACTGTCCCACAGTGTAAATTATCAACATAAGCATTTTTTCCCTATCAAATCAATTTTCCAATGAAAAAATAATAATCATAGCTGTGAATTAAAGAACAAAGCAAATGATAAAAAAGGCAAGGGGTGATGCAGCCCTGCTACCTTGTTACAGTTGTGATCACCTATTTAGCTTCTGTGGAATACAGTATCATGTGTGTACAATATAAGGAAAAGCACATTGCATCAATGTCCAAAATCAGCAATGTACACCAGAATATTTTCATTCAAAGAGAGGCAAAGGAATAAAATTAGTACACCCATGAAAAAGAAATGTAAACCATGTAAAAATTTATTAGAGGTAATTTTCCATTTTACCTATATTTTCAAAGATAACTATATTTCGTATTATCTCCTTCCCTATGAGCTATCAACGAAATTAATTACACCTTAATTAATTTCAGCGAAAACAGTTTGTACTGTTCCCTTGACATCTAATAGTACCTCTCAGATGGATAAAACATTGACTCTTAAGTATGACATCATGCTTCCAAATGCCAGATATCCATTCCCTCTTCACTTTCACTTAATTCACGTAATTATAGTATTACGATGCCAAATGCGTCATACTCGCCACTAACCCCCTGAGTGAAATTTTCCACAGATATCTGACTCACAGGTAAAGGGTTAAATTTAGATAAAACAACAGGCATAATGAATAAAAAGTCTTCGTATAACTTACTTAAGAAATTTTTCATGGTTGAAAACCTTATTGCTAGGCAGCTTACACGCTGAGACCACAATAACTTTTCTGCCATAGGTGTCATCACCTACGATATCAACAATGCCGTGCCTGGCTATATCGCTATAGTCATTGTCATCTGTGAATCTGTGGTGTAAAGCCTGTTCATCTTCCTCCCCAAGAGCACTTCCAAGCTCAGCTTCAAAATTTTCTTCAATGGTGCCATCCGAAACTGGTGACTCAAGGTAGTCAGTTGCTGCAGGCAGAAGTTCCTGGAGATCTGTTGATGAAAAAATATGATAAGAACACTGCACAAATAGGCCAATAATGAAAAATTCAAAGATAATCTTCAATTGCGAAATATATAAGAGCTGGCTTATGTTTGGTACGTATTACGTAAACATTGAAAAATATATGTACTGTCTGTCATCAGTATTAAGAAAATCTACCTCTAGTACTGAGAATTGTCATGTTTATTTTCAGATATCCTGGTGAAATTTTTATCCATATGCGAGACAGAATAAACATGAGGTTCTTTCTTAGGCTCTACCATCACTGGAGAACCAACTTAAGATGTAATATGTAGGTAATGTTTCCTCTGATTCTTCTAAACCAATGTGCAGAACTTTCGATGCTTTGACCAGAAATACATTAAATTCAAAGGTACTGTGCAACATTTTAATTTCTATGCAGGTTATCAGCACTTGTTTTTCAAAAAAGCTCTTGAAAGCATTCAGTATTGTTATCTTATGTTTTCCATGTGAAAATAGTAATTCAGCTTCTACATGGTGTAACAGCCATTTGTGTTAAAATTGGAGTAAGTCTCTGTCTTATAGATTCCATATTTTCTTTACACTTTCTCTTTGAAAGACAAATGTTGTTTTGGTATAATGCCAAATGAAATACCAGCTAAAAAAAATCTATTTAAGTAAGTTATTACCACTGTATGTTCACAGTTGACATTTTGATGGCTTCTAAGAGATAGCCACCAACAGCATTGAGTAAAGTGGGATATGCATGTCGTTATAATCTTGGGAGAAGACCCCAAGTATATTTGTATGTAAACAAGTAATGATAACTTTTCACTAAAGTAGGCCTACCTTCGCTTTTTAAAAGCTAGTAAAGTGCATGGTGGGTGGCAAAAATATTTGTACTTTGTAAATTAAATTGTGCAGCAACATTTTGATGTGCACCTTTACAACGGTTGTGCAACAAAGAAAATTAGCAGCTTGGGGCAACGTTGTAAGTAAGCCATCATCCCCAATGCAGCACTGTAAACATTAAGCTGCTGCTTTTATTAAAACAGGCTCCAAATTGATCAGACTGTAACTGTTATGTACATATTTCTTGAATGCTATTCTCTGTTTTTGTCAATTTCTCATACACGCAATGGTTGTTGGTATCAATTTCTACCAATTTCATACATGGTATTTGAGCCTCTTTATCTGCCAAGTTTCCTACATCATCCCTTGTTGCTTCCTCCTGATGGCTGCCATTTTTATCTTATTTTCTTTTTTTAATTGTTTTGACCATTTATTTAATCTTCAGATTTCACCTGTTTCTCCTTGTTTACTTGGGGCATCCAGTTTAGAATTAAAACTTTTCCTGTATCTTAATGGAATTAATAATATTTTTGGTGGAACTTAGCTGTTCACTTATAGCTACGAAACACTTTCTTCTGGGATTCATTTGCATATAAACTGCCGGAATTTTCAAAAATGTAATCTTTCATTCTTTATCAGAACAAAAATACAATAATTCATTATACTGTTTACAGGTGGTTGAAAGAGGCTACCTAGGAAAAGGAGTAATTTTACTTGCAAACTGCTATAAATCTGCAATGATGACTGGCGTTTCAAGGTCATGTCCAAAGATGAGTAAGAGTAAGAAAAGCAGTAAGAATCTTGTAACCATTTTCATACATTTATAAAAACAATTTTCCAATATCAAAACTTAATTCCAGAATGTATATATAGCAACATATTTGTGGCTAGTATATTTATACATTATCATGGTGAAAATCCCTAAGTCTCCATAAGAAGTAATTTACCACATAACACCCATTCAGGAGGTTCTGAGTTAACTTTCATCAGTGACTAAAAATTCTCTATTTGATAGCCATTTACAGATAAGAAGGAGAGGGCAAAGATGTCCTCAGCCTCCGTAACCTCAGTAGTTTAATGGGTACACAATAATGCAAAAGTGATATTTAATTTTTATTAACTTTTACTTAGAAACACATACCGGTAGGCAATCCTCCAGACACATAAGTGCTTGCAATATTCTTGTACTACTCTAATTTCGATGTTTACTTTTCTTTTGATTTTCTCTCAGCCTTTTCTCACTAAAATCCTCAATCATTTTGCAAATAGAATTTAGTGCCTTAGAAGTGAGCTTAATGAATGCTACGATTTCAGCATATATAATCCAAAATTATATAAAAAAATGCAATAAATCTCAGAATGAGGAATATAATCAAAACTATTTCAACGCAGCTGACAAACCAGAACATGTGCATGTTCATTTCATTCAGAATGTCACAATTCTAAAGTTCTATTGCATATAATAATAATAATAATAATAATAATAATAATAATAATAATAATAATAATAATTACGAAACGCAAAAAATGTTCAATAAAAATATATGACAAATGACAAAAAGAAAGAAAGAAATAAGAAATCCGCAGTGGTCTTCGGATAATATTCCACTATAAGTACTATGAGTAAGCAAACATTATACCTATCAAATAGCAGCAAGAACACACATATACACATATCCATACACACACAAAGAGAGAGAGAGAGAGAGAGAGAGAGAGAGAGAGAGAGAGAGAGAGAGAGAGAGAGAGAGAGAGAGAGAGAGAGAGAGAGAGAGAGAGAGAGAGAAGGGTACATTGGGTGTGGGTACAGTCTGACAATAAAATCACTTAGTATCCGGTTTTAGGAAATGCAAATGTAATTCGTCATATTACATTTTATAATGCATGAAATAACCACACGTGTGCGCGAGCGCTTGTGTGTGTGTGTGTGTGTGTGTGTGTGTGTGTGTGTGTGTGTGTGTGTGTGTGTGTGTGTATATATATATATATATATATATATATATATATATATATATATATATATATATATATATTATATATATATATATAAGTACAAACTGTTAGCATACAGCACTAAATAGTAAGGAAGCCCATCAGTGAAACAAAACTTATAAAACAATGCTATATTTCGGATCCTAACTGGATCCCTATATATATATATATATATATATATATATATATATATATATATATATATATATATATATATATATATATATATATATATATATATATATATATATATATATATATATATATATATATATATATATATATATATATATATATATATATATATATATATATATATATATATATATATATATATATATATATATATATATATATATATATATATATATATATATATATATATATATTATATATATATATATATATATATATATATATATATATATATATATATATATATATATATATATATATATGAATAAGATCATTTTGAAACCAAAATGGCATTTACTGCAGAAAATATATTTAAAGTTTCGCTGTCACAGGTTGATGTTCGGTTCGTTTCGAGTCTGAAAATCAATGTATTTGGCAACACTTGGGACAAGGTCAGTTTTAATTCGATCAAGTGAGTGAGTTTTTTTTAACCTACCTGAAACTCGTATTGTTATTCACCTGAATTTGAAAGTAAATATGTGTGGGCAAGAGCGCATGAATGCCTTTGTACACAAGTAATTATATTTTCTTTTATATCTTTCTTTGCATGCATCAGCTTACAAGAAATATGTTCTCGTAAGTGTGTGCGTGTATATATACACATAAGCATGTATGTATGTACATGTACATTTATATACAAATACACATATGTATATATGGTAGGAAAAGCCCATTAAATATAACAACGATAAAATATATATAAAAAGTACTTACAAACACACACACACACGCAAGCACGCATACAAATGCGCCAACCCAATATCAGTGGCACTAAGTATCATATTTAAAAGTCAGGGGAGATTCCAAGATGCTGGAAACAAGCAAACGTGATACCTATCTTCAAAAAGGGAAGGAGGGATACGGCTCTGAGCTATAGACCAGTTTCCTTGACCAGCATAGTTTGCAGAGTTATGGAGAAACTACTAGGAAACATATCTCTCTTCACTTGGAATCCTTCAACCTTTTGTCAGTGAGGCAACATGGCTTCAGAGATGGTAGATCAACAGTAACAAATTTATTAGAATTTTATGATGAAGTATGCCGAATCTTACAGGAAAGAGAGGGCTGGGTAGATGGCATATTCCTAGACTTCCAGAAAGCGTTTGACACTGTTCCACATGGGAGACTTATTAGGAAGCTGCAAGCAATGGCTAGAATAGGTGGAAATGTCTTGGAATGGATACAAACTTACTTAAAAGGAAGGGAACAGAGGGTTAGAGTACGACACTCAGTTTCTGAATGGAGAAGAGTTAGTAGTGAAGTTCCACAGGGTTCAGTTTTAGGGCCACTTTTGTTCCTTGTATATGTAGATGACCTACCAGAGTCTGTAAATTCATTCATGAATATGTTTGCAGATGATGCAAAAATAGTGAAGAAAGTAGGAAACGAGAACAATGGTAGAGAACTTCAGGAAGATCTAAATAGTCTGCATGAGTGGTCAGAAAAGTGGCTAATGAAATTCAATACTTCAAAATGTAAGGTAATGAGAATGGGTACAAGTGCAAGAAGGCCCAATTTGACTACTCGGTGGCTGGAGTACAACTTCAAGAGACAGAAAATGAGAGAGATCTAGGAGTAAACATACTCGCAGATTTGTCTCCAGAAATACATATAAATGGCATAGTAAGGGCAGCATATGCCTTCTTATCAAATGTAAGGGTAGCCTTCAGGCACATGGACAAGGAAATGTTCAGAAATATTTATGTAACCTATGTGAGGCCAAAACTCGAATATGCAGCCCCCTTTTGGTATCCGCACTTGAAAAAACACATAACTAAGCTTGAAAAACTTCAAAGACATGCCACGAAACTGGTGCCAGAAATACGTAATCCCAGTTATGATGAGAGGCTGAGGGAATTAGACTTACCATCACTCGAAGCTAGAAGATTGAGGGGGAGATATGGTGACGGTCTTTAAATTCCTTCATGGTTATGATAGAGTGGATAGGGATCGAAATTTTGATAAGGCTGGCTCTAGAACTAGAGGTCATAGTTTGAAGCTTCGTAAGAAAACTTCTTTGCAGGATGTAAGGAAATACTTTTTCAGTGTAAGAGTAGTTGATAATTGGAAATCGCTAAGCGAGGAGGTAGTTAATGCTATCTCAATCCATAGTTTTAGGGACAGGTATGATAAGTATCACTAAGTACAAAATGGAACCGATCAGGAGACGGGAAGATACGAGCTTTGGGTTCCCCGTAAACACAATTAGGTAATCACACGCACGCCTGCACCCACACCCACACCCACACCCACACACACACACACACACACACACACACATATATATATATATATATATATATATATATATATATATATATATATATATATATATATATATATATATGAAAATATCTGGGAACTTAATATATGGAAATATCAGTAAGACCTTCATGATTTACACAAGTCTTAGCATACGATGCCTCACACATCAACGCTCAAGAAAGCATTGAGAGACGCGTCTCCGACAGAGGAAACAAATCTCTATGCCAGAAATATATATATATATATATATATATATATATATATATATATATATATATATATATATATATATATATATATATAGATAGATAGATAGATAGATAGATAGATAGATATATAGATAGATTGATAGATAGATATATAAGCGCTCCACGCAATTGGATATACAGATTAGTTTTCATACGCAATCTTCTAAAACTTTTAAATCTGCAATATAAATTATAAAATTTTTCTTTTGCCTTTTGTTAATTTTACTCTCCTCGTGCAGAACTGTAAGCTGAAGTCTGATTTATATTTTTATATTAAAGTTTGCAATTAAAAATAACAGATCCTTTGTCATTCATTTTTACTACTCTTCAGTTCATCAGTTTCAAACTGTGATTAAACACGTTTAATTCATATATGTACTTATTTCCCATTTCTCAAATTACATTTTCATTTTCTATTTTTTTACAATAAATAATTAATTAACAATATAATAATAATAATAATAATAATAATAATAATAATAATAATAATGAAACCAAACAATTAAAAAAGTCGTATTCCTGTTCTCTGGTCCCAGGTTCGAAACCCGACAGCATAAGGTAAAAATCAGGAGGAGTAATAATAATAATAATAATAATAATAATAATAATAATAATAATAATATTAATAATAATAATAATAATAATGATAATAATAATGGATGGATTCGGTTTTACGTCACGAACTCCCTTTTGTACTAAGGGCTTGGACGGTTGCCTTCTTACGAAGGACTTGTTTTGGCAGATGTAATCGTTACCCTTAGTGTATGCCCTTACTAACCTCAGTCCGTAATGGGGCGCGAACGCTCGACCTGCCGCCTCAGAGTCGCAGACGCTACCATTTTGCCACTGAGACTACAATAATAATAATAATAATAATAATAATAATAATAATAATAATAATAATAATAATAATACAATTATTATTTTTACTATTACTATTATTATTATTATCATCGTCAGTGTGGATTCAGGAGAAGAAGAGGGTGTGTGTATAAAGTGCTTTTGATAAGGTTGGTTTATAAGTGCCTTGAGAAATATAAGGACACTTTTCGGGCTCTCATGGACTTGGAACAAGCATATGAAATTGTTGATAGAGGAGTGTTGTGGAGCGTGTAGCAACTGCATGGAATAAGAAAAATTCTGCTGAACTCATTCAAAAGTTTTAATATGAATAGTAGTGTGTGTGCGAAACGGGAATGGCAAGAGTGAATGGTCTGAGGTGAATGTGGGGTTATGTCAGGGTTGTGTAAAGTTGTCATGGTTGCTTAATGTGTACATGGGTGGAGTCGTAAAGGAAGTCAATGAAAAAGGGGATTTATTTGGCGAGAATTTAAGGTTGTGGAAAAAGAATCAATAACTAATTGAAGATAACGCGGCACTGGTGACTGATTCTGAAGCAGTTGGTGACTGAATTTGTAAGGGTGTGAGAGAAGGAATCTTGGGTGGTTGTTAGTAATAAAAAAAAAAAAAAATCACATAATGCGCGAGGAGTGTTGATGTTGGCAGACATTGTGAAAGTGAATGGGGAAATACTTGAGGAAGTTAAGACTTTAAAGCATCTGAGGTCACATGTGACAGTGAATGGACAGGTGAATGCAAAGATAATGCAAGTAAATGTTTTGGTGGGATGATAAAAATAATGAGAAATAGGTATTTAGGAATGAATGCAAAGAGAAGGCTATATGGAGTGATTGTGCCTACGGGAATTTGAGGAGCAGGGGCTTAGAAAGCCAAAGAGGATGAAAAAAACAAGTTGAAAATAATGGATATGAGGTGTTTGAGGAACATGAAAGGTGTGTCTAGAATAGATAGCGTGAAAAATGAGGCGGTGAGACATAAAATAGGCGTTGACAGAAGGCTGTCGGATAAGCTTAGACCAGATAGTGCTGAGATGCTTGGGATAATTAGAAAGAATGAATGATGTGACTAGCATAGAGGGGAAAACAATACTAACTAAAATAAGGCCAAAGGGAAGAAACAGAATGAGATGGACGGATAGTTGGCATATCAGCACAGCAAAGAAGAGAAGGTGCAAATGACAAGAATGAGTGGATAAAGATCGTGTGTATGTAATGCAGCTACCATAGTAAGTTAGGACGAGTGGGTGTGGGGAAAGTTGCATGAGATGAAGCGGAGGGGGAAAACCACCAACGACTGCCTGGTCCAACTTCAAAACTTTGCCCATTTACCCAGTGGATAACCCGAAGCATTGTAGTGGGAGGAGAATAGTGGCGGCCCTTTACCCTTAATGAGCTAAGAGAAGTGACTGGGGTATATTGGCTTCTAATAAAATGAGTGTGCTTTGACCTGGCCGCCCTCCATTGCAAAGGAGACTTAAGATTTGCATATGTATGTATGTAGTATTATTATTCCTTCATGATGCGGAACACTACAATGCTTTGAGAGAAAACAATACATTCAACCTACTCATGTTATAAACATGAAATACCTATGTTCAGAGGAACTGCCTAACTGGTGAAAAATCAATGAAGAGCAAGACTGGGAAAGATCATTACGATTGAAGATCGTATAAAGGAATGACTCACTTGACTGATTCGCGATGAAGGACACGACAATTTACTATGAGATAAAACGGATAAATCTTTTCCATCACTTAACATGAACTCAAATATAAGTTCACCTCCTAAATTATTAATAATAATAATAATAATAATAATAATAATAATAATAATAATAATAGTAATAATAATAATAATAATAGTAATAATAATAATAATAATAATAATAATAATAATAATAATAATAACGACGATGATAATAAAAAATCTGAATGTAATCAAATAAATAAAGGTAAGCCTTTGGTGTGGTATTTTAATAAGATATATATACATATATATATATATATATATATATATATATATATATATATATATATATATATATATATATAGAGAGAGAGAGAGAGAGAGAGAGAGAGAGAGAGAGAGAGAGAGAGAGAGAGAGAGAGAGAGAGAGAGAGAGAGAGAGAGAGAGAGAGAGAGAGAGAGAGAGAGAGAGAGAGAGAGAGAGAGAGAGAGAGAGAGAGAGAGAGAGAGAGAGAGGAGAGAGAGAGAGAGAGAGAGAGAGAAAGCCTTAACAAGGTGAGTACAAGGCATAGATGCCTTTGCAAGGTGGACACTACATATTCTTACAACAGCCTTCGAAGCGTAACAAATTATAACATTCCACATCCAAATAAAATAAGACAAAGGAAAGAGGCAGTAATTGGCGCATTCCACGGCAGCACCTTGACCACTCTTGCTTGACGTTAATTCACATTCCTGAGGTTTCAGTGCTGTAAGAATTCTTTAAATTACTTTTTTCCCCATTGCACTCAGCACTCTGATATTTAAAACTAAATAATTGAGTCAAATCCCAATATTAAATTTTACTTTCATCAGCATTCTCTAGAAGTACTTTGACTACTCATGCTTGATACTGACACCACATTACAGTAGTTTCAGTGCTGCATGAACTCTCTTTGTGACTTTTCCCCACAAGGATACATAAGACTCATTTTTCTGATCTTTGATAACAATTTTTCAGTCCTCAATACCAAGAATTTGACATCGATAATTTTTACATCATCTGTGATAAAACAGATCACGTATTCAGAATGGCCTTCTCCCACAACCAAGAGGTAAATGCAATTGCAGAATTGTCTTAGAAAATTCATATAAAGGGTTTAGATTAAGCAACATATCCATTCTTTGTCATCATAAGGGTGCGTCCACACCGGCAACAAAACATATCAACAACAAAATCGACAACATTGGACGCAACAATGTATGTGTTGCTACTGATACGATGGTATCGATATGTTGGTATGGCGCTGTAAGTGATATATTGGTACTACTGGTGTCTGTAGATGTCGACTGCGATGTTTAGGTCAATGTTTACAACTTGTTTCCAACTGCATGTTGCCGGTGTGGACGCACCTTTAAGGTGCGTCCACACCGGCAAACATGCAGTTGGAAACAAGTTGGAAACATTGACTTAAACATCGCAGTCGACATCTACAGACACCAGTAGTACCAAAATATCACTTACAGCGCCATACCAACATATCGACAACATCGTATCAGTAGCAACACAAACATTGTTGCGTCCAATGTTGTCGAGTTTGTTGTTGATATGTTTCGTTGTTAGTGTGGACGACCCTTAAGGGTGGTCTTCAGGCATATGGACAAAGAAATGTACAGAAATATTTACAGGACTTATGTGGGCTGTAGTATGGACTATACATTGCCTTCTAGAATCCATACTTGTAAAACTCATAAACAAATGAAAGAAACTTCAGACATGCTACGAAGCTGGTGACAACAGATACGCAATCTCAGTCCTATTGAAATACCGAAAGAGTTAAGACCTTACCACCACTTGAATCTAGAAGAAAGAGGTGGACGGTTTTTACTTTCGTCCACGATTTTGACACAGATGCTTGAGAGCGATACTTCGATAGCAGTTGCTCCAGAACTAGAGCTCATAGCTCGAAGCTTAGTAAGAGAACGCCTATGCAGGATGTAACGAAGTAATCTTTCAATGAAAGAATAACTGATACCTGGAATTCGCCAAGGGAAGAAATTGTAAATGCTATATACACAAAACACGTTCAAGAAAAGAGATCAGTGTTAGGGAGTAAAAATAAGAAACCTACAAGGAGACGGGGTGTTACCAGCAAAGGACTCCTACCCGAGACAACAATTAGGAACACATAAATACCATTCGTATGCAAATATGAGCTCATATTCATGGCAAAAACTATCTAGAGTATAATTTATAATTTTGCCTGTGTTTTTTTTTTAGCATTCAGTTCTCGGAAATATTTCCAGCCATAAACATTTTGTTCTCGCTATAAAACTGAAAGAGAGAGAATGAATGACGCCTCCTCTACAAGCTCTCTCTCTCTCTGCTTGTGAGTGGGCGATGAATATATATCAGGGGTCAGATATTATCACATGTCACGGAGGAGGAGGAGGAGCAGCAGCAGCAGCTTCATGTATGAAAGAAACAAAGGAATATAGAAATGGAATGGGTAGGCTAAAATGAATGAGGAGACAAAGAATAGTGAAGTGAATGGGAAGCAATAAGAGCAAGATCAAAATCCCAGGGCAAAATATGGGAAAGGAAATTGATAATGTGAGAGGAGAAGAAGAAGAAGAAGAAGAAGAAGAAGAAGAAGAAGAAGAAGAAGAAGAAGACGAAATCAAGTAAATGGCAAATAAATATTAGTTGCAGCTTTCTGATTATTCTCACAGAACCTTGAATAACAAAAACTTAAGTCTCATGATATAGGAGTAAAATCAAACACAATCGTACATTTACAATAAACAAGTATACAAAACAAAAAGGTAAGGTGTAAACAGAATATAAGACATGTGTACTATGGATACGAACCAGAGAAAATAATAATAATAATAATAATAAAATAATGATAATAATAATAATAATAAAAATAATAATAATGATGCCCATCAACCTCATCATACACACTTTATCTTCTGGTTATTGCTAGCTAATTCTATTTGCTGCAAATATATAAAAGATGCAATAAAAGATCTGAAAAATAAAACTGGATCCGGCTGTAAATCAAGAGGAAATGAACTTAAGTAATGACGTGGGGAAGGAGAGAGGGGAAGGGGGGCGATGGGAAGCAGCATCAAAAGGCGACATTGTAAGTAGCTGAAGGGAAATTCACCCAAAGCAAACAACAACTATGGTTGCCATGGTTTCATCGCCAGCATATCTCTCTCTCTCTCTCTCTCTCTCTCTCTCTCTCTCTCTCTCTCTCTCTCTCTCTCTCTCTCTCTCTCTCTCTCTCTCTCTCTCTCTCTCTCTCTCTCTCTCTCTCTCTCTCTCTCTCTCTCACCTGAATAATTATGGTTGCACAGAGACACATCCTCAACATGCAACAAAAAGAGCAGACGACAGATCTCCGAAAGGATACCTCTTACTTATATTTTTTCTTTTATAAAAAGACAAAGTCTTTGAACCAAAGAATTAACGTAGTTGAGCTTCATCATTACCGGTTCTACCTCACATCTATCAGTTTTTTAAGGAAAGAGTACAAAGAAGTCAAGGATAGGTCGACAAA
>JAXCGZ010017030.1:182500-190178 GCA_037179515.1 Halocaridina rubra
ATATTGACTCATTATTACCTATTTCTACGTTTCCATATTCTCTCCACATCCACTTTCATCTCATCCTTATCCAAACTTTCATCTGCTCATCAGAGTCGTCCATTATTTACAATAGACATAATCCCAAGTAATCTATTTTCATTAGTAACGCTTTCCTTGAGATGGACATACAAGTGGGGGGCTCATCAGCAACGCTTCATATAACTTGATTACTTTCAGTTTTAATTGTAATCTAGTGCGATTTCACAACATCAAAATGGAAGAGTGAAATATTGAAATAAAGTTTCTCTGGACTCATCAAGATATACAGGAGAAAATAAACGGAATTCGTGCATAAAGTTGTAATGGAATTTGAGTTTAATTTATAAATTGATCTGAAGTTAGTAAAAGGATGTTGCCACACCTGCATAAAGTACATGACTTAAATACATATAAGCGTTCAAGACAAGAACAACACATTTCAGTGATCAATAAAAAAAAATAACATAACTATTATACAATTAAAAAGTAAAATATTACGTAAGAACACACAAACACGAATAAATATTATTAGATTTAGTATTACTACACACACACACACACACACACACACACAACACACACACACACACACACACACACACACACACACACACACACACACACACACACACACACACACACACACACAGAGAGAGAGAGAGAGAGAGAGAGAGAGAGAGAGAGAGAGAGAGAGAGAGAGAGAGAGAGAGAGAGAGAGAGAGAGAGAGAGAGAGAGAGAGAGAGAGAGAGAGAGACGCAACTTGTGCTTCTTTATCTCCTAAGTCTTACTGTTATATGAATGGGTCACCTTACATTTATATGGTATGAGGGGTGGGATAAATGTCGATTACTTTATTTTATGCAACAAAAAGTTTCGGATGGACTGGAGGATACGCACCTCAGACTCTCATTAGGTGGCTTTTACCAAGAGAAACAGCCTAATATTATAACAGTCACACCCTCTCCAGACCCATGGTGCACTGTAACTATTGACTATTATTTATCATCATTGTAAACTATACCAGTTGTAGTGTGAGGTTCGTCTTTTCCACCTGACCCAAACTACAACAGCCATACTCCCCTTAAAAGGGGGATGGCTGAGTTCAATGCAAAAAATGTTGACTCTGTAGGTTTTACGTTAAGCAGGGGAACACAGAGGAGGCGTTCTTGCCCTCTATCCTCATATATACAAAATATTCTTAATTAAAGCAAAGTTATACATGATGATTATAACAGCACAAACCTTATATATCTATTTCATATATAGAAAAAAAAATTGTAAACAACATGATTATGAATGCTACTCGGAGATTAATGAATTCCAAGTGCAAAAAGGAGGGACTATATTTACCTGGAAATTAGTCAGGTTAGGTGAAATGGATGACTGGTTACAAGAGATATTATATTTTTTAGTCAGGGAGGGATTACTTTACTAGTAGACCCAGAGAGGGATGATTATCTCTACTTGATCCGCATTCAAATGACTTTCATCCAACTGACGAACTTGATATTCTTGACATTCTCTCATTAGGAAGAGCTGTTAAAAGTATAGCAAGGGCATGCACTCAGGGTGACGATTACATCTGCCAAAACAAGTCCTTCGCAAGAAAGCAATCGTCCTAGCCTTTGGTAGAAAAGGGAGGTCCGTGACGTAAAACCGAATAATGAGGAATATTATTACTCACAGACTACGCATATGAATATTTCCTCTAACAACAAGTAACAATAGTAGTTAATAACTATAGCAATTTCCAATTCAATTTATTAAATTACACTTTTCTATTCCTTTGAGTATCTCTTGCTTAACAGGAATTTTCGCTTAATTCAACGCTAATGATTAACACGGTATTAGAATGATGCATACAACATATTAGTGGGGAATTCGCACTGCATTCTCGTAGAGAATGTCTTCGTCTCCATAAGACATGACTTTTAGCCTACATTTAAGAACTGTCTATTTAAGGTCTATCAGCCCACTGAGATGGGATGGGGGGGGATTGACTCGAAGTAAAGCAGGATGGGGAGCGAAAATATTAACTCCTCTTACCCTGTGGATAACCTAGGCAGTGGTGGGTGTGGGGACCTGTGGTGACCCTTCATTTTCAATGAGCTCATATGTGTGTATGTGTGCTTTGACCTCAACCATCCCCCCCCCTTACAAGAGGATTACGGCCAATACATATGTTTATGTACGAAACATAGATTTATATATAAATTGCGGACCTATCAACATGAATTTATTCAGTGTACTCGCAAAGTCATAAAAAGTAAATAAAAAATCTTGGTTTTTTTTATCGATTTCTTCTTCTTTTCCAAAATATCGCAAGACTTTAAACATACAAAGCAAAAGCTGAAGTAGTGGATAAAAAGGAATAACTAGTAATTAAACGCAATTATTGACTAAACTTATATACATAACAAATAAATCTCCGAAATCAGATGATTTCATAGTTATTGCAAGGCAGATGAACACACACCACACATGGCTCTTCCAACTCATCGTGGTTTTTAAAATTGAATTCCTTTTAGTACTGTTTATTGATATAAAGAAATAAAGAAAAAAATCTCAGTAGGAGCTTTCAATGGATGATCATTCTCTTAAGAGTAATGACCAGAGACATTTAGAAGTGTGCATATATATATATATATATATATATATATATATATATATATATATATATATATATATATATATATATATATATATATGACGCAATATCGTTCTCTAAGTACACGTGATTACCAAGATAAGTAACATGGAAGAAACTAACCAGTAAGGCAACAGAAATGCAATAAGAAAGAGAGAGAGAGAGAGAGAGAGAGAGAGAGAGAGAGAGGAGAGAGAGGAGAGAGAGAGAGAGAGAGAGAGAGAGAGAGAGAGAGAGAGAGAGAGAGAGAGAGAGAGAGAAATCACATCAAATTTAAGATTGAGAAAGAGAAATAATATAGCATTAAAATTAAGATTGAGAGATTGAAATTAAATTTATGATTGAGAGTGAGAGATAAAATATTTTTTTTTAGATTATTAGAGATGTACAGAGAATAAGAAACGTATTAAAATTAAGACTGAGAGAGAGAGAGAGAGAGAGAGAGAGAGAGAGAGAGAGAGAGAGAGAGAGAGAGAGAGAGAGAGAGAGAGAGAGAGAGAGAGAGAGAGAGAGAGAGAGAGGAGAGAGAGAGTTCATAGTTAATATATTAACAATATTTAACAAAGGACTGTAATTAAATTTTGTTCATGATTTTTTTTACATAAAGTGAAGATAGAGCAGTATATATTATCCAATAAAGCGCAGTAAAAAAAAAATAAAAATGGAAAAAGAGAGCATCTAACCTAAGAGACATCAGAGTCATACAGCTTTCGACAAAGAGGTAATTTGTCATGGCTATACATAACAAGATTAATCTTAGTGTCATTTATTCATATTTCGGATCCTAACACACACGAGTCGACGACTAGCCATCTATTCCCATTTCTAGTTTCTGAGATGCCTACTTGTCAGCCACGTTTCCTTCTTTTGGAGTTTTATTGGCTTGTGTTAGCTCAAGCTACTGTAGATTCGTCACACGCATGCACTTAGTCCACTGCTAGCCTAGACAAAATTTTGGACGAATAAATATATATCCCTCAATATACTCGTATACTGGTTCTCTTTATTTATTTAATTCAGAAGATGTTTTAGCTCACTAATCTGCCTTCTCTTCACTACTTCTCACATTCTTTCCCGCACTTTTTAAGCGACGGTCGACCAACATGAAATATTTTTCAAGTTAATAATATCTCTCAAAAATGGGACAACCATTTTCTCTCACATAAATTTCGCCCAAGGTGCATTCTAAAATTCCATCTTTCAATAATTCTTTCTTTTATTATTATACCTGAACTGGTGAGCACTGGTTAACAGAAAAGAGTTGTGGTTTCATCTAAAAACGGCGGTGGAGAATGACTTAAGGTTTGGTGTTCTTTGTTATTATCATATTAATTATTATTATTATTATTATTATTATTATTATTATTATTATTATTATTATTATTATTATTATAGGTTATTCTTATCCTACCTAACTTGACCAAACCTTTACATATCAAGATTAAGAATGACATTACTTTCACAAAGCCTTATACTTGGATGCTACAACTACTTTGGTAGCCCATTTCAGAGATATGGAGAAACCACTACACAATGCGCTTGGGTTACATCAAATATATATATAACCTCATTACATAATGCATACTAAAAATGAAGATAAAATTAACATTAAGTACATCAACAAAATCATGATAAAAATTTATCAGACATTACTTCAGTCTTATTTTATCAGGAATAAAAGGCTAGTTTTCTATGCTGCATTTGCTGGTGAAAAAAAAAATAGATATAAGCGAGAAAATATTAATATAAACACCTTGGTAAAATAAATGCAAATGACACTTCTAAGAAGCTGTTGGCTAATAGTTTCTTTAACTACATAAAATATTTCATCACGTTTGTTTCGTCAAGATTCTTCAAATGTATTTGCAAGTTATATTTTTATTCAATCAAAATTAACTCGCATAATCTTCTTTAATATTTTAATACCTCATATTTATAGACTAGTTGTTACAGAATACGTCATATATCATAATAAAAAACGCATATATATATATATATATATATATATATATATAGATATATAGATATATAGATATATATATATAATATATATATATATATATATATATATATAATATATATATATATATATATATATACATAGTGTGTCTGTGGATATTTTAAAAATAGCGTTCATACATCTGAAAACTGAAATAATGTAAATTACTTGAAGAAGATAACGATTACAAGCGCTTAAAAGAAATAAAAAAATATGAGAGAATATAATACCCACATAATACCTCAATTACTGACAACATAGTATAAAGAAGAGCTTAAGATGTCGAGGTTTCGATCTCTAACAATGCGATTCCTATTAAACGATCTCAACCAATGACCTTACATGCAATTGGTGCGTAAGGGGACATAAATTCCATTTGAAAACAAAAAACATTCGTCTTTAACTGAGTCTATATGTGACCTCAAGATTCAAAAACACAGACAGGAAGCTAAAGCATTGTGTCTGAGAACAATTTTCTCTCAACCGACAATACAAACGGACGAAGGACTCCAGGCAAGCTAAACGATGGACATCATAGATTATCGAACAAGGAAAACAAAGGTCATGTACTTACAGCGGCTCTGTCACATTGATTCAGGGCTACTTTAAACTGATCTATAGTAATAAACTTTTATTATAAACAATCGTTTCGATAACATTATTACTATCCATTCACAGCATGTGAATATGCATTATATAAAAAAACAATTTGGGTACCACATCGTAGTCTATTATATTTACAATATGAATGAAACATCCCTGTTCATTGTTGCCCTACTTTGAAATTATACTGCTAGGATACATCCTATCACCTCCGTCTGAATTATAATAATGCATTTATGACTTCAGCTATGTAGTTAAGCCTTATGACGTTCCTTGCAGGAGAAGCTGCAAACTGTAACATGCACGTCAGACACCTTCTCCCTTTTTCTGTCTAGATATGCGTCACAAATTCTTTTCTTTTCTTTTTTTTTTCTATTTTGCTCGGATTTGAGGTAAAAAATCAGGATCTTATCAGTTGCTCACTAGTCATATGCGTGAAAAATAGAAAACAAAAGAGTATGAGGAAACGAAGGTAGATGAGCATAAAAACTCACACCCTCATACTTTTGCACGTTGCAAAACCCACATTACCTTGCACTGTTAACTATGCATAACCCTGACAGATCCACATGTACATACCTACACTCCATTTCAGTGTATACATGCTTGTCTGAAAGTCTAGGAGATGGGGAACTACAAGCAAAACCTTTTTCCTGCTATAACACCTAAAGCTTTATCATTAAAGAACTGAAGAGTCAAAATAAATAGATATACGAGGAAAGTCTTTCCCTCCAAAGAACAAATATTATTTGGAAACTAATACAAAAAGAGTGAAACTATCACAAAGATTGCATTAAAACAAATAAAAGAAAAATAACTCCGCAACTGATTCCCGGGTATGACAATGCTTCCACAGAAATTTGTCACAGATCCTGAGGTCAAAGACATTAATTTTCAGATTGCTCATGAAAATGTGATGACCCTTACTCCAACACTAGGAAACACAAACTCCTTTCGGGCTCATCACCAAAGCTAAAAGACTGGCATAGAACAAGTACAGTGCCATATAAACTTACACATACATACGGACACCATGACCCTTTGCACAGCCTATTAATCATTCGTTCTACCTCGTCGATTTCAACCTCTCTTTCTCTCTCCCACCCTTCCACCTATTCTTTACAAGCAAGAATAGCTATTATTACGTCATACGTCAGGGCGGGATTGCAACAGAATGTACTGAAGCAAATCACATTAAAGTACAGAGAACACAAAAGAGGCAAACAATACAGTCTTTCTTTATCGATATCTACCCATGAGAGTAGCCGGGCCTTAGTGGGCCCTGGAATCGTCTGGATACATCTGTAAAGATAAGAGGGAACAGAGGTGTTCTGCTCAAAATTAATCGTCTCCTTAAATTTTTGAGATGCCTTGCAGAGAGGAAGGGGAAAGTCGATATAGGATAGGCGTGAAGAAGGGAGAGGTGATGGCGACGCGTGTACTCTTTTAACCCCCTGAGGACCACCAGGAAGGAGAGGTTAGGGAAACTAGACAAAAACAAATTTATGATTATATAAAAATTAAAAATAAAAGGATGAACATAAACAATACAGTATATATTTCATCCTCCACAGTATAAATCGTACCAAAAGGACAAACACCTCTTCTAACCAAGACATGGGCCAATTACGGCCAGCACTGACGAGGTAGCGATGGAACAATACATGATTAGCAAGTAAGAGAATATTAACTGTGTAAGCTAAATAAGCAAAGAAAAATAAACAAAAAGCCCAACTTCAGAGCTTTATATGGTTAGCTTAAAGAAAAGGTAATGATACGATTTCCATTATCTAGGGAAATATTTTTTCCGAATCTCGAATGTTCAAATAATGACGAATATTTGTGGGAGGCAGAGGAAGGTCGTTTGCGTTTAGGTAGATTTAATGATATTAGAAGAAATGACTTCACAGCATGTATACACAAAGTGTTTATTTATATATTTGTGTGACAACAGCACGGGCAAGAAAAATTATTCTCATCGGTCCAAGCCACCAAGAAAGTATTTACGAAAAAGTAGCAGCTGAAGGACAAGACAGATATAGGAGAATTATAGACAATGAATAGAAAGGCTGAAAGAACAGTCAAAGTAATGAAGTCCTATAATAATGATGAGAAAGTAACCAACGAAAAACAGAGATGGGAATTGTTGTGACCAATAAGATGCGATGGGATATTATATATATATATATATATATATATATATATATATATATATATATATATATATATATATATATATATATATATATATATATATATATAATATATATATATATATATATATATATATATATATATATAATATATATATATATATATATATATATATATATATATTTTATTTAACGAGAAACGAGTGAATATTGTGAATGGTTATGACTACATAAGGAAATTGAAAGAAATTTGA